>APFE031216621.1:79672-101641 GCA_000404065.3 Pinus taeda | reverse complement strand
TAAAGAAAAAAATAAACTAATCGTAATAGTAATAGAAATTACTGAGTAATGTATTGTAGGGAAAATAAACTAACGCATCAACATTTAAAATTTCTCACCGACGATCTACGGGCTGAAGGAGGCTAACATGATAGTCATGGGAATATTCAACTGACATTACACTCACATGAAGCTATTAACGGTGGAACCGATTACAATATTTTACTGAAATCAAGTTTATAAATAGGTTAAGGAAATCCATGACTTAAACCATTACAATATTTTACATTTTACTGAAATCAAGTTTATAAATAGGTTAAGGAAATGTCATGCATCATAAAAAAAAAAAGCAGCCTGCCTACTCCATTCGCCAAGGTTTAAATGAAAGTTCAAAAATCATCAAATCATAATGCGTTGACTATGAGTTGTTTCAATTTTGTTCAGTGTAGTAGCCTTAAATATAATACAAATAGTGTTAATAGTTCAATTGGAAACCAATGTAAAACGTGTAATACACAAAGTTACAATATTACAGCAAAAAAAAATATGCAATATTGCAGCCAAAAAAATTCTGCTCATGCAGCCAAAAAATCTGCTCTTATAGAATGGCTAGAAAAATCTGCTCATGTAGCCAAAAAAATCCGTTCTTATAGAATGGCATCTGCTCATGTAGCCAAAAAAATCTGTTCTTATAGAATGGCAGTGACCATGTAAGTACAAAAGTGGACCCAAAAAATCTGCTCTTATAGAATGGCAGTGACCATGTGAGCACAAAAGTGGACCCAAACAATGGGTCATTATGACATTAGAAAAAGAGAGACTCCTAAAATAGTTTGGGGGTACACTGTGGCTATCTCTGTTGGCACCTATATATGAGAACAGGATACATAAACAGAAGTATGGTACCCTGAGAACAGGATACATAAACAGAAGTATGGTAACCTAAAATATTTGGGGGTATGCTTTGGTTATTTCTGTTGGCACCAATATGAGAACAAGAGAAATAGCAGAAGTAGAGAAGGGCACTTAAGAATCTGAAAGTAGGAGTGGCAATTACAATAGGATGCATCACAGGGCAATGTCCACTGAAAAATGGGAGAAGGGATAACTTTCAATCGTTTAAAGACTAGTAATAGTGCAAGCCAACAGTAAAAGAATGGTTTAATGGGCAAAACCATGCATGCAACCACCTATAGCTGAAACTAAAACTAAAAAATGTTTTTGATTTTATATTTACAGTATAGACAAATGAATGCTTGATAAATCCTCAATCATAAAAGCAAAAGTGAAATGGATCATATCCTTCTGTCTGCCAATTTCTCAAGCTCATTATATCTGCAGATTCCAAGGAAGGCAATAACCCCTCCATTTTCAAGTCCTCTTCCCCAACCTGCACTTTGTATGCTGCAAAGTCTTCCAGAGGTGGAAGTTCAAGTGGAAGAGGCAACGCCTGCAGCGGTGGCCAGGCAGAGTCCATGAGTTCCAGATCATGATTATCCATCATGTGTTTTTCATCCAATGAAAAATTGTACTTTAGTTCATTTCTGCTCATTTCTGATTCAGTATTGCTGGCATGAGAACAATCAAGATCTGCAGCCAAATTACTCCATTCACTCTTTATTAAATTATCACTGCCATGTAGTTCCATTGCATCAATACCAGGATGAGTACTCTGGTGATCATGAGGATGATCAGCAGAGAACAGAGGGGTCCCCTTCCCTGCACTGAGATCATCAAAACCAGCCAAGTTTATAATATTGTTATGATCATTATAATTAGTATTGTCATTGCTGCTGCTATTGCTGTTTGCTGTTGCTGCAACAATGGCTGCACTGTGATGATGATCACACAGTACGTCACCGTCATAGTTACTTGCAGACACAGAATCAAGAGACCCAGAATTAACAGAATCAGAAAAATGTTGTAACTGCTCATTGTTGTTCCTAGTATTGTGATCTTGATCGCTGTAGCTCTGTCTAACAACATTCCTATCAAAACAAACCTTTGAGGGATGATGATGGTGGGAACTTCGGCGCTTGGTAGCTGAAGAAGAAAGCTGAAAAGTCCGCTCAGGAGCATCGGTGCTGCTATTGGTACTAGCGGCTGAGGCATTAAAGCTACCAAGATTGGCAACATTTTTGGGGCCATTTTCACAATTCAATCTCGCTTCAGGCAGATTGAGACGAGCGCAGGAACCATAGAGCGCCCTGGCAGCTTTATCGTAGGCAAGAGCAGCCTCCTCTGCAGTGGCGAAAGTGCCGAGCCAGAGGCGAGCGCCTCTGTTAGGCTCGCGAATTTCAGCAACCCATTTACCCCATGTCCTCTGCCTAACTCCTCTGTAATTGCAGAGCCCATTTTCAGGGCCCCCTTTGCCTTTCATGCATCCTTTCTTGGATCCCTTTGCAGGAATCTTCCTTATCTGCTTCTTGGGAGCACTAAACCCCATGAATTCTTTATTGTGAATACTGGAACAGAGCATACTGCTTAAACTTCCATTGTCATCACTGTTATTTTTATTATCAGAATTCGCGGACGATGATGCAGTTGCAGAGGTAATTCTACGACCACCACAACTCATTGCAGTGAAAAAGAAAAAGAAATTAAAACTGTGAACGGATAAAAGTATCCCAACCTATCTAAATTCCCTGTTACTGTTTTATGTTTTCCCTTTTCCTCTCCCATGCACTTCTTGGTTGTTTGGAGAATCTGATATAACTGTCCCCTATTTCTCGATTGCTTGCAGAATCTGGTAGAACTAGCCAACCGCAGGTTGAGATTTGAATAGATGAGATTGCATAGACCAGCTGTCCACCCAGCCGTTGGCCACTCAATCAAACAAGAAATGGGGAGATCATGCACTGCCACGAATCCCACTTTGGGATCTTGCACAACAGTTTGCTGCTGCCACAGCTGGCTGTTTGGCTACACACGTCGAGGCTTCAATCGCTCCCACGCGTCTTCTTGAACTTGCTTGCCGCTTGACCCTCACCAAGCGCTCCTCCTTTTCTTTCTGCCTCTTCGAGTTGTGTGTATGACTTTATCCTGAATTAAATACTAGCCATACTTATTCTGTACCATAACGTCGTACAGATGGGATGCCAAGCATCCAAAATAGAATCCAAAACTACTAAAGTGTCATGTTTTAGGTTCTTCATTTAAGTTCTGATAGCGATCCATATCCATGGAAAAGTCCTGGTTGGCCTTCATGGAGATCGGAATAGCTTGTTAAGTCGAGGATTGAATATAGCTGGTTTAATAACACATTTTATTTTAATGTGTGGTTTATGGAGGTCTTTATGGAGGTCACAAATTCCAATGGTAGTTTTCTCGTTCGAATTGGGTAAAAAAATTCAAAAAATTAGAATGTTACATGTTTTAATTGTTTTTTATGATAAGAATATATTTTGCGGACACTCAAAATCATGAAGTTTGAGAGTGGCAACTCAGATTTTCAAAAATTTCTGCCTGATTTTATCATAAGTCTTACCAAAATATTTTTTATTGTCCAGCTAAATTTGTGAGTTTTTTAAATTCTGCTTTATTTCATTGGTTATATTTAAAATATTATTATTATAACAATAAACAATATACTTATGGTTTAGTTCAAATTTAATTTATATTTAAAAATAAAATTTATATATATTTTTACATTAACTGATATTTATTCAAAAAAATTGGTAAATTTATTATAATTTCAAGATAAAATATTTTTTTAAATAAGATAATTAATGTATGATTAAAAAAATAATATAAACAATTACCACTAATTTGCCACATAAGAAACTACACCAATGATAATATAATAATTTATTTGTCAATTAAATTTAAGAGATGTTTTTAAGTGACAATGTCTTTTAAAACCAGAGTGCATTTGTAGCGAAGATGACATGTATTCCTAGGAAACTATAGTGAGAGATAACATATGATACTAACACTTGAAAAAATAGTGAAAATAAAGATGTGTGCATGTCCAAGAGTGGTGAAACATCTTTTGCAAGAGAGGTAGCTTTGGGTGTTGGTTTTTTGCAAGGTTAATCCAAACTCTCTCTTATCAAAGCTGCAACCTAATATTATATTTATCAAATATGAACTTCCAATGCATCTAATCATATCATGCTCTAATTTATGTCTCATTCCTTTTAACAAGAACCTTATCCATAATAGTTTTCATTTGCTAGTATATGTCAATAGCTAGCTAATATTTTGTATTTCTACTATGTGAATTGTCTATTCTAGGATTTATTAACTAAATTCTTTATGTATAAGCACGAACTTATTATCATTATTAATAAAATCCATATCATTCCAAATAATCTATATATATTCAGAGATTTTATATTTTGTCATTTTCCATAGAATCTAAAGATACCATTCCTAATAAAATGACAATTTCATATTACTTAAATAACATTTTTAAATATAGAAACTCAACTTGTAAAAATTCGACCACTCAAATATATAATTCTAATATATTCTAATTAAAATTTTAGAATATAAATATATATATATTATAATATATATAATAATAATATAATATTATATATTTTAAAAAAAAAAACTTCTAAAAATTCAACCACTCAAAATATGTCCACAGGGGTAGCTCAAGCGGCAAGGCCGTGGAAATGAGTCTCACCGAACGGAGTCTTGGGTCTAAATCTTGGGCTACTTTCCCCCGTTGAGGGGTACTTAATGGACATGTAAATCGGAGAGTCCCACCCCAAGCTTTACAAAAAAAAAAACCATCAAATATATATTCTAATATATTCTATTATAATAAATCTTAAAACATTGGAGTCCATAATGGATACTTCAAAAAACAAAAAGCTTTCACTCAAAAAAAACCAAATTTTTTTAACCTAAATACATTCACAATAAAGTGATTTTCTAATAATCATTACCCACTTATTAAATGGAAATTAAATTTTATATATTTAACTTTATCTTTTTAATAAAAACAAATATTAATTAATAATTACAAATTAACTTTTTTTTCTTATTATTAATTTAATTTTATATTATTTATATATATATATATATATATATATATAATTGAAAATAAAACAACATAGGTTAATAATGGCAACTAGATACTCTCAAACCAAAAAAACACAATAAAGAAAAGAAAGAAAAAAATTGATGTGTCTTTTTTGGTGAAGCCTCACAATAAATGCTCTCAACAATCCTCTAGCTAAATAGATTATTTTAAGAGCTAGTTGATAGATATCAATAAATGCTCCCAACAAACCCCTCCCTAAATAGGTTATCCCAAGAGTTAGCTGACAGATATTTGCGTAACTTTCCCTAGTTTCTTTGTGCATAACTTTCCCTGTTGTCTTTGAAGGCTTCATATTCTAAAATGAAATGCTTTTATATTTCCACTTTTATGGAAGAACAAAAAATACACACTATTTTCTCTCACACTTCTTTCTCACACATTTATTTTGGCCTTTTCCAGCCCCTTGTTTCACAATGAAATTGATGATAATTATTCCTTAATTGAGCAATACGGATTTTGACTCTCCAAGAAACATTAGCTTCTCTTGTTGATGATTATGAGTGGGATTAACCACATCAATATAATACTTTTTCTTTTTCCCTAGCTCCTTATCCCAAGTACACTTGTGGAACTTATCCATAACAAAAGTTTAAGTTTTTATTTCTTTACTGTTTATGTGACGAGTGTTCAAGCAAATACCTCATTTACTAAACCATTTGTTATTTTGTTGCATCCAAGTCTTATTTCTTATGCACAATATGTCATTAAAGACAACCTTAGGCCATCTTCCCTCTTCCATTTGCTAATTTTTTAAAATATCTTATGAATCACACCATAGCAATTGCTTGAATAAGAGTAGTCTCTGTTCACTTAACAAGATAGCATAAGGAATTGCTTCACAATAACCGTGAGAATAAAATATACCAAAGAGAAAATATGTTTCACTTAACAAGATAGCATAAGGAATTGTTTCACAATAACTCTGAGAATAAAATATAGCAGAGAGGAAATGACTAGAATAATTCGACATTATTTGAATTCATTGAATAATATAAGATGATATAGAATATTAAAAGATAGTATAAAAAATAAAGATAAAGAAATGAATAATATTAATAATAATAATTATTTTTGTGTTAGTTAAGAATAATATTTAATATATTTTACAAAATAAAGATAATGATTATCATATATTAAAATCAACTTGATAGATTTAAAAAAAAGAAGGGATTATTTGGATTTTTTTTAAAGTTTATTTTTGTATTTGAAAAGCATTAAAAAAAATTTGTTTCAAGATTATTATCATTTTGTTAAGTCAAAAGGTCAGAAAGATTTATAGTTTGACAAATCTTTTGAAACTAAGATATAATCTTAGTGTGTAGGACATTCTAAAAGAATAGTTTTTATCTCCAATTCTTGAAGTGTTACAAAGGTGATTGACTTCCTCCCAAAGCATTTTAGGAATTGACCAAAACTTAATTTCATTATGGAGTTCATGAGAATTATATATTATTGTAACTACATACATGTTTATTTGAGAATGCCGGGATTTTAATTTAATTATCAATAATAATTAGGTGGATGGTGGAGATTTAACCACCATGGAATACTTTGAAATATTCATAGTAATATACACATATCAATAGTTAAGATTTATCTACAAGTTAATTAGGATCTTTTAATTATTTTATCTCAAATTAACTAATTAAAGAAAATGTCATATCAACATGTATCATATTGAGTATGTGGTATTGATAAGCCATGGTATTGGCCCATGATATTGTAACAAAAGTTATTTACAAGTTAAGAATTACAAATTATTTACAATTTAAGAATTTCCATGGTAAAGAGAGAGCCGATCTACATTGTTAAGAATATTGTTTAACACATATGTATTTCTTTTATAATTAATAATAATAATTGATAATAATTTATAATTTTTTTTTTAATGATTTTTTTAAGTCTAAGCAACATGAGATGTCTCTAGGAGTAAGTATTTTGATGCTTATTATGGATGGTAGGGATTTAACATGATTAATTTAAAATATTCTTAGTAGTAGTCACAAATGGCAGGTTGAGATTTATCTCAAAAGTAGTTATGTCCTTTATGCCCTTTTAATTAAATTGATTAATTGAAAAAATGTCATATGAACATGAGTTATGAATTTTTGGGCATGTAGTATTAGTAAGCCATGGTATTGTAATAAAATCTATTTATAGGTCAATAATCTCCATGGTAAAGTGGAGGTGAATCTCCATCGTTAAGCATGTCTACTTTGGAACAGGACTTCCAAAATTTTAATTTAATTACCAATAACTATTAGGTGTATGGTAGAGATTTAACATCCATAGAATATTCTAGAATATCAAATCAAAAGCTAACATTCATTTCCAAAGTAGTTATGTTTTTTTTTCACTTTTAGTTAAATTCATTAATTAAAAAAATGTCATATGAACAAGTGTCAAATGAAATGAAATATGATTTTTTGGGCATGTGGTATTGATAATTCATGATAAAATGAGGGTGAATCATGGTTAATTATCTTGTTACATGTTTTGTTTAAATGTATCTATGTTTAACTTATATATTAAATGCTCCATGGGTAGCAAGCCTTTGTGTATTGAAGTGATTGGAAGTTCAATCCCTTCGGGTATGTCTCAGTTTTTTTATCATTAATCATAATAATAATTATTTTAAATAAAGTTGCTATTTAGTTAATTTTTATGACTTTTTCCCATTTAATTAATTTTTATGACTTTTTAAATTTTACCAACTAGAGGTGTATGATGAAGTGTTTTGATCCTGATTATGATTGATGCCTTTAATTTATATGGTTGCACTAATTTTTACAATGTTTATATTTTTTTTACACTTATTATTAGTCCTAGCAATCAATTTTCTTTTGAATACCCATTAATTGAGCTTTGATCAATATTCTCTAGTGTTTAACATATATATAAACATTATTAAAAAAACCAATTTTTTTTCATGATCAAATTGGCTCATATTTTGAAGGTCTTATTTCCACCTTATCACATGTGCATTGGAGCATAATGAAAGAATTGTTCTTTATGACATGTGCATTTAACATATATAGAATATTCTAGAATATCAAATGAAAGGGTGACATTTATTTCCATAGTAGTTATAGTTTTTTTTTTTTACTTTTAATTAAATTCATATAAGTATTCTAGAATATCAAATCAAAGGCTGACATTTATTTCCAAAGTAGTTATGTTTTTTTTTTCACTTTTAATTAAATACATTAATTAAAAAATTGTCATAAGAACAAGTGTCAAATGAAATGAAATGAAATATGATTTTTTGGGCATGTGGTATTGATAAGCCATGATAAGATGAGGGTGAATCATGGTTAATTATCTTGTTAAATGTTTTTTTAAATGTACATATGTTTAACTTATATATTAATTTCTCCATGGGTAGTAGCATAATTAGTAAAAGGCATGTTGGCAAGCCCTTGCGTATTCAAGTGATTGGAAGTTTAATCCCTTTGGCATGTCTCACTTTTTTATCATTAATCATAATAAAAACTATTTTAAAAGTTACCATTTAGTTAATTTTTATGACTTTTTAAATTTTACCAACTAGAGATGTATGATGAAGTGTTTTGATCCTTATTATGGATTGATGCCTTTAATTTATATGGTTGCACTAATTTTTACAATGCTTATATTATTTTTCACTTATTATCTTGCATGACTCTAGCAATCAATTTGCTTTGACTAACATCATTGTAATTGATAGCTATTTTGAATATATATATATATATATATATATATAATATAATATATATATATATATAAACCAATTTTTTCCATCATCAAATTGGTTCATATTTTGAAGGTCTTATTTCCACCTTTATGACATGTGTATTGGAGCATAATGAAAGAATTGTTCTTTTAGTCGAATTCTATGCCACACTTGAGGTTTGTGCAACTTCCATCACTATCGTTACTCTCAATTGTTCTTTCACCTAGTTCTACTCAACCATTAACCAACACTAGAACCCTAGTGAATTATATGCCACACTTGAGGTTTGTGCAACTTCCATCACTATTGTTACTCTCAATTGTTCTTTCACCTAGTTCTACTCAACCATTAACCAACACTAGAACCCTAGTTCTGTTACTATCATTACTCTCAGTCATTCCTTCCACCTGGTTCTGCCCAATCGTTAACCCACTCTACTATAGAACCCTAGTTCTGTTGGGTAACAAATTAACATAATCACATGAATATAATAAAAAAAATGCCATTGCATCAAATATTGTATTTACCATGACAAATTCAATACAAGTTGGAGAATTCTTGGCATGCCCATGTATTGTCAAGCATATCGCTCAGATTATGCATGCCAAACCAAAAGTGTTTACAAGTAAGTGAGACCCTAGATTTAATTTCACTTCCATTCTCTTCATCCTTTCTCAAAATTTAACATAAATTGTAGGTTCTTTCTTTTCCTTACTGATACTGATAATATAACTTACTGTAGCTGCATTTTTCCTAATTTTAGGTTACCTAAAGTGAATAACCAAAAGATTTCAGAGCTAGTGACACTAGACTTAAACATTTTCTAAGAAATCCATAAAAAAGAGAAAATGGCACCACATAATTAACCAACCTAATGATTTCGGCCATTTTCTAAGAAATCCATAAAAAAAAAGAAAATGGCACCACATAATTAACCAACCTAATGATTTCGACCATTTTCCATAATGTAGTATATATCCACTTTATATTTACAATATGAAGAGAAATTAATTACTTAGTTTCAAGTTTTTTCTAATTCTTTCTTTGATTGATTATGCACTAGAATTGGTTCAAACATTCAGAGTTCCCTTCACTACCCTTCGATTGAGAGAGGCATGTGGAATGTTTCTTCATAATAGTGGTGGAATGTTTCTTCATAATAGTGGTGGGCACGTATGAGCTCCAATATACCAAATGCATATCCCTCTTTTCAAAAGTGGCTTTCTTAAATACTTTTCTAGATGACATTTATGATACATATGGAACGTTGGATGAATTGAAGGCAAGTTTTGGAGGGCTGGCACTGAAAGTTGAAGGGTTTTGTAGCTATCAAAATCGTTCGTGGCTTGAAAAAGTACCCAAAGACAACAATGATTGAAGTTGATGTCCTTCATTAAGTTGCCTAATATGACATAAGTAGCACACAGTATGAGGAAGTATTTGTTTCGATTTTCTATTGTGCATGTGTTATTTTTACATGTAGAATTTAATAGATGAGCATGTTGGGCATGTGACCCAAGTTCCCTGGATACTTTTTTTATTCAAAATATACATGTAGTACCTGTAAACAACCTTATTTTCTTCTACAAACCCTCAAAACTAAGCGAGCCAATTCCTCCTTGCTCTGCTGAAAGCTGTCTGGATACTCAGCCTCATTTGCAAAATATCATTGTCCTTTGTGCTCGACGAAAATCCGAGGAAGCACCAGAAGCTAATGTTGTCGTGGGACATGTCCCTTCTCAGATTCAGGTTGATTTTAGTTTTCAGAATTTGTCATACCCGTTTTCCTCATAGATGCCCCTTTTCCTCATAGATCTATGCTAGAGCATAGGGATTCCTCCTACCCTTCAGATTGCTGTGAGATTTTTTCAATTTCTTGAACATACAGATTTTTGTATAAATGAACGGCTGTGTAGGTCGAGCAGTTGCAAGTATTTACTATATATTTTAACTCACTGTTATTTATCTGATTTTCAATGAGTTTTTCCTAAATGTTAGTTTGCGATCTCACCAAGGGTTTTTAGGTTTACTATTTGATACCACGACCTATTTTACAAATGATAATTTTCCTTAATGTATTTTGCTCATATGTCTTCCGCTCTATGCTTTGTAGATAAAATACTCAGTAAAATGAGGCAAGGTAAGGATTAGGAAAATGAGGCAAGGTAAGGATTAGGAAACATTGTATGTTGGATTTTTTTGGTTATAAATCATGTATTAGATGAATTCTGTTTTGATGGGAGTATGACCAAAATTTGTAGGTAGATTTGAGCAAGTTTTGGAGGGCTGGCACTGAAAGTCGAAGGGTCTTGTAGCCATCAAAATCGTTCGTGGCTTGAAATAGTACCCAGAGACAACAATGATTGAAGTTGATGTCCTTCATTAAGTTGCCAAATATGACATAAGTAGCACACGGTATGAGGAAGTATTTGTTTCGATTTTCTATTGTGCACGTGTTATTTTTACATGTAGAATTTAATAGATGAGCATGTTGGGCATGTGACCCAAGTTCCATGGATACTTTTTTTATTCAAAATATACATGGTTGTTTGAAATGTATGTCATCTCCCCGTATAGTTGTGTGCAGATGCTATGGTAACTTTTGAAGGCCACCGATGAATGTGACTTCCTCAATTCTGCCTAAATCACATAGAATGTATGTGATTTAAATATCAGAAGATCAGTTTATAGTAATATTGAAAAAAAGAATCTTATGTGTATAAACATTTTTTGTGGTCTTTTATTTTAATGTTGGCATTATTTGTTAACAAAAATATATTTTGCAGTCGTTCTTCAGAAAACTTTGGTTCTTCTTGAAATTTAGTATATGAGGACAGAACGGCATCAAAATTTCAGGGTTTGGCCTTGAAATACTAGACTTCAGTTCACCTTTCTTGCCATTGAGACAAAGATGAGAGTTTACCATGTTTACAAGGAAGGAGGGTCAGAATTCAAAGGTTCCCTGGTCTAGAGTTTTGTAATTTTTTGCTACAATGAGTTGTTCGAGGTTTATAAAATGGGTTACTATTAGCGATGGAGCTTAAAACATTTCAAATTCTTCGAGTGATGGAGCTTAAAACAATTCAAAGTCTTAGAGGAACAATACTTACTTCTCATATCTCTCCCTGAAATATCTCTTTACCTTTGGTATGAACTTAGAATTGTGTTCGAAAGTTCTTTTTGTAATAAAAATTTATATTTATTCACATTATATTTATAAAAACATTCAAAATATTAATCACTTGAATCTTGACATATGCATTGGGAGGGCTGGAACTTATATTTTTATTTTATATTAAATGCTTATTTGTGACTCTGCTTCAATGGTGAGGTTAATTCCAATTTATGAGATTGGATTGTCATGGGCATTTTTAACGGTATTAATAATGTCTATCAAGGGTTTTATTCTGCTAATGTTGCCAATTATGAGTGGCAGATATGCATGAGTTGAAACTCGCTCACACTAACTTAAAGCCTGAAAATATCTTCAGACTATGTGAAGGTTCCATATTGCAAGGTAGTTTGTCCGTGTTTTGTGTGTAAGTGATTATAATTGAAATTGCATTGGTTGTCTTAACCTCTTTATGTCAATGAGGGCTACTTACTTTATAATATTTGGTTTATAATGTTTTTGCTGAAAGACAGAGTTAGGGTTCTATTTCTCTGTGCTTTTTCTTTCTAGTATTACTAGCTAGAACCCCTTAATTTATTAGGGTGATAGTATTCTGCCAAATTCTCACCCCGCAATTACGAATTTCAAACAGTCAAATTTGGTTTAGTGTTTCTGTCATATTTAGAACTCCTCTTTCTAGATGCCCTTTGGTATTGGGATGCTATAAATTTATTTCTAGTATCCTTACATCCAAAGAAGATGAACAATATCCTTACATCCAAAGAAGATGAACAATAAATCGAAAGTAGTTTTAGGTCTTTATCTTCGACCAAACGATAATTCCAACCTAGATATCTCATGTACTCTCATCCCCGAGGCCACAACAGTGGAGTTGTGTGCTTTCAAATAGCTTATACAGTTTATAACCGTATTGTACTGAACAAACAACTGCATAACTTCAATTATGTTTGCCTCATAACAGGAGCAGCAGGGCTTGTTTTCTCGGCCTTTTATCCTCTAGTATTTCTCAGCACCCGTGGAAATACTAAGATGACATGTATCTAGCAGTGAATAATTCAATATAGTTACTCAAATCCATATTAATCCATGATCTGTGATGTGGTTAACGGTATCAAATTCCTTGATGCAATAATTTCAATGTTAAGATGGATGTGTTATAGCATTCTTCTGAATAACTTCATATGATTGTCAGGTTGGATAACTAATAGGCAAGGTATATTTTTAAATACTACATATATAAGCCCTATTTGATAAACCTAACCTGAAGTGTATATGAATCCCCATTGCAAAATAAATCTATTGAAATGAATATCCAATTTTGCAATGACATTGCATTTCTCCCTTACGGTGTTTGTTGATTTTGTTGATTTTTCAGATTGATATTTGAGGTTTAAGGAGACCATTTTTTCTCCTTGAATGGATGGGAGTGAAAGCGATGCTTATTTTTGTCATGGCAGCCCAGGCTATATTCCCAGCATTTGTTAATGGATGGTATTATGAAACGCCTAACAATACCTTGGTATGTATCTCTCTATCTTCATCATCGTTGTCATACTCTCTCAAACTCACACACGTCTCTCTAACAATTTCTTTCACTTGCAGTTTGTGCTGGAGAAGGCCAGGGAAACTGTTGCTGGCCACAATTTGGGTTTTGTTGGACTAGAAGTTGCCAGTGCAGAAATCTAAGAAATGGCTTCAAAAGTGTCTAATGAATGTCTCAACAATGCTTTTTCTAGTTTACCTGAAATGCCATCATTATACAAGCAACATCAACATACGTTACAGGCTATGCATAGCCTTAATCAACAATCTCAAGTCACATATTTTTCAATGGAGAGTTGTTTGACATCAAATGAGAGTCCTGAAAAGAATTTATTTCTGATTATGCAGAAAGATGGCAAGAAAAGATTGAGAAAATTACAGAATATAAATGTACCTTTTTGGCAGACTGACACTTCAACATCACTGATTGTTGTTAGTGAATATAAGTACTTGTCTATTCCGAGTGCAGTCTCTGGAAGAATGGCCTGCTATAATATCTTGTCCCTCAAAAGCATATCTGCTATCTCCCTCTTGATTTTCTGTGCAACCTTCTTGACTCTCCTTGGATGAGCCAATCGTATAATCTGGTTCTGTTTTGGGAATTTGTTAAATTTGGGTCCATAGGAGTATAGGTAATTTCGATTTGGGGTTCTGTTAAATTTGGGTCCAATGGAGTATTCAAAATGTTTGAGAGTAGAAAAGTTTAAAGAATGTATGGTTTTTGTCGTCTAGGCATCAACCACGATTGTGTGGAGGCACTGTTGGGTTGCAAGCAATGACTATAGACTTGTTTGATGAGCCAGGAGGTGCACCATGTTTCGAATCAACAGTGAACGATGTGTCGATATTATCTAATATTTGTTCATCTATTGCACCTGTTAATGCGAGTGCCTACTATAATCAGGCATCATTAGAAGATATAAACGAGTGGCAATCTCCTTTCATGTTTACTATACTCGATTTTTCAAGAGAAAGTACCAACCTGGAAGCAAGGTTGATTTTCATGCACTCATTTAAAACCAACTGGAAAATTTTGCAGGTAAGTATTGTGAGCCAGGAACCTGTTCTTTTCAACTGCTCAGTAGTAGACAATATTCTATATGGACTGAAAGGCAGAGCCATCACTGTTGACATTGAAAATGCTTCCGTACGTTTCAAAAACCTTTAGACATGTTTTAAATCTGATATGATTTGAACTAGAAACATGCGACTTGTATTGTCAAATTGAGAGTAAAATTAGCTGCTTCATTTGACTATTTCAATGAATATGGGATTCTCCTAAATTTGAAACATTGTCCACTTCTGGCTCAACAAATTGCAAAGAACGGCCAATGCCCATGATTTTGTATCAAATTTTACGGAAGGGTACAATACACTTGTTGGAGAGTGTGGTGTGAGGCTGTCAAGACGTCAAAAACAGTGGATTGCAATAGCAAGGGCATTACTGATGGATCCTCGTGTACTTCTTTTGGATGAAGCTACAAGTGCTTTGGATGCAGAGAGTGAATACTTGGTTCAGGTGATACCATGACCCGAACCATGATAGCCTCTTTGTTCTTCTATTACTCTTGATTTTTCATCTGATCTTATTTTCTTCCTTAACAATTCCCTTGCTTGTATTTAATCAGGATGCCATGGACCAATTGATGAAAGGACGGACGGTTTTAGTTATAGCACATCGACTTTCAACAGTCCAAAGTGCAACTATTGTGGCAATTGTGTCAGGCAGTCGGATAGTTGAAAGCGTACTCATGAGGAATTGCTGAAAAAGAATGGTATCTATGCATCTCTAATTTGAAGGCAATTGCAAGGATCCAAAACTAAAAATTAAGTTTTCTTAGCCCGAACGAACATGGAGAAAACTACCCGAGCTGACTCTCAGAAATCCATACTACATTGATGGCTAATTACATCTATTCTGAATCTCTGATACCAGTCACCGACACAGAAATTTGACGATTAACAATTGTTAGATGATCCTTTCTTATAATTTGATGGAAGGAAATCTTGTTGAATATTTCGTGTATTTGTGGTTGTGTCTTGGACTTATTGCAAATCCTGTTTACTATTTCTTTTATACTTAAAGAAGATAATGCTCTTAAAATCACGGGAAACATACATTGATCTTTTTGTGCATGGACTGGTAAGAAATGTAATATATGGTTAATTCAAACTCTCAACTTCTCCATCTTCTTTAACCCATCACATTGCCTTCCAAAATATTCGAGGAAAAAGTTACCAAAACTGGTTTAGAGTGCCACCCAATGAAAGGCTGATGAGAAAATATCACTAGAGAATATAACTGTCTTGGCTAAAGAGCATGTTGCTAATTGCTTTTAAATTGTTGAATCCATTACAATGTAGTCACTGAAACTAAGAGTAAAGTACCTTTCCAACATAGATTGTCTTTTAATTTTCAAATATGGTCTTTCAAGTTTCAATAGCAAAATATTTGATAGATTTTGAAAAAATACACGTAGTAGATGACATCAAATACGCTAAATAAAATAATATTAATTCATGAACAATATGATGGCTATCTTTCAAAATCTAAATTTGCATTACATTTATAATCAGGTTGTTATGGTTACTAGTGGTTGGCCCTTACATGCTGCCCATCTCTCTTCCTCCAATTGTCTCCCATCACCAGCACAAGAAGCAACACACAACATCCTTCTTTGCTTAGAAATTGTCTCGCATCCATTCCCAAGTATTTGATGGTATTGACACCCTCTAGACTTTCTATAAATCACTCCATGACAAAAAACCAAATGTTCAAATGTTCAGACCTAAGTAACACACAACATCCTTCTTTGTTTAGAAATTGTCTTGTGTCCATTCCCAAGTATTTGATGATCTTCACACCCTCTAGACTTGCTATAAATCACTCTAGAACAAAAACCAAATGTTCGGACCTAAGTAATAAATTGTAGCCTGTTACAAGCCCTTTGTGTTCACTACACCAAAAATAAACAATTCAATTCTTATTTGCATGTCCTACAACATAGTGATAATCAGGTTGTTATGGTTACGAGTGGTTGGCACCATACAAGCTTCCCAACTCTCTTCCTTGAGTGGTCTCCCATCACCAATGCAAGACGTAGCATGGGGCATCGTCCTTTGTTTAGAAATTGGATCACATTCATTCCCAAGTATCTGATGCTCTTCACACTCCCTCGCCTTGCTACAAATAACTCCATAAAAGACATCAACTGTCTATACAATTTTACATAGGTGACTGAGCCTAATTTTATCTAGATAAACTTTTTTTTAAGGATAAGTGACATCATAACCCCAAGCCCATCTACTATGGCCCCTGTACTATTCTGAAGCAGGTAAGAAAGTTTGCGTGAATTCATGGCATTTAGATTTTCCTTGCTAGCTTTGCCTCCACAATGTGGTTAATGTTAATCATCTCAAGCCCTATGAACCTCTTATTTTGGAAGAGGGAGTTCACATTTCCCACCCACCTAATAAAATTATGGATTTTCAGCAATTTTTGGAGGAAGACACACTACTAGACCTATTCTAACACAGGTAAGAAAGTTTGTGTGAATTCATGCCATTTAGATTTGCCTTGCTAGCTTTGCCTCCACAATGTGGTTAATGTTAATCATCTCAAGCCCTATGAACGTCTTATTTTGGAAGAGGATGTTCACATTTCCCACCCATCTAATAAAATTATGGATTTTCAGCAATTGTTGGAGGAAGACACACTACTAGACCTGTGCACTTGCTCCACTTGTTAGCATTTGAGAAAGTGGGGTCATTTTTGCTAAAACAATGAAGAACTGATATGCCACATCTGACAATCATTTATAGCTATCTTAATAGTTAGTTGTAGGATAATAAAGGTGTTAGCTCCTGCTGCAGCAGGTATTCATTTTTCATGATTGGCATTTCACAGGCCAAATATGTCGTACTTTTCTTGCTGCAATGCTCCATATTTGCTCAAACAGTCTCCACATGAAGAAGGTTACTTCAAGTTCATTCAATTGCCTTCAAATTTTGTAAAGTTATCCTGGTATCGCTACAGTAGTTAAAGGGAGGTCCAAACAGTTTAATCTTGGTCTCCCTAGGTTTAAATTTCTCATTTTAGAATATAGAGATTGTAAATCTGTCCAAACAGTTTAATCTTGGCAGATCCTTCGATAGGTAGAGAAGCATAAGAGTCCAACAGCTTAATCTGGGCTCTGGAAAAAATAAGGGTAGTATGTAGATAGGAAAGCATTATAAGAAAAATGTATGATGGGTTTGCAAGTCTAAGTGCACCCCCAAATAAAAGAAGAAAAAAATGCTAGGCAAGTAGGCTGGGTAGGTAGTTCTGAGGCTGTTGAATTGCTGACCAGTTCCAAGTTTTCTAGTTTCATATCATGCAGAACATAATCAGCAAAGATTTGTAAGAAAAAGGCTCAAAAGAGGTATAACTGACTCCCTTTCTCTGTTTTCCCCAATCATTAACTAACATCCCCAAAAGAGGTCAAGATCTGCTTGTCACCTCTTAAGCTCATCATCTCCATAAACACTGGCTTGAGTAAAGATCTGCTTTACTCAAAAGTTGTTCCATATCTTCTCCCGAAGTATGGTCCTACCCCCTTGTAACAGCCTAAGCTCTCCCGAACTTAGCGCTTTCTTGCCATCTCCATATTAACCACTAACATTATTATTTAGCTCCCTATTATTCCCGTCCCCTTATTAATATTAAGTAAAATTCCCCTATGTAATATCCCTCCCCCTGGTTGAAAAATAACCATAACAACTCCCGGGAATTATTCAGTTTATCAGAAACTAAGCAAGAACCCCGACCTCCAAACCACCTCCCAAATACGATGGACTCCTTCCAAAGTATAAAGTTCCCCCAGGTAATCGGACCCCTTCCGAAACCCTAAAATCCCTTCACACCCACTTACTTACCTTTTCTCCTCAAAACCGTTTTCGCGTCGCAACCTCGCACTCTCACATCCATGCAAAACATTGCCCATCCATCCCCCGCCGATGCGATATCGCGAAATCAGCGATCGACGATCACAAACGCCAAGTGTCCAATCCATTCACCTCTCCGTCTCCGCCGATGCGATATCTCGATATCGCATATCGGCAGTCGCAAGCGCCAAATGTCCAACCCAATGATCCCCCTCTTTCCCTGCCGACGCGATATCGTGATATCGCATCAGAATCTCTTCACCACAGTCCATCCAGTATCTCACCACGTCGCTCTGTACCAGGGACCCACAACTGACGTCATCCACCGTACAACCGACGCCATGCTTACGTCAGCAGCCAAAAAAGCTTCGCAAAGGGAGAAAAATCGCACTTCGGAGCTCCAGATCAAGAAACGGAGGCAGTTTCCAATGCGCTATTCGCGCATCGCTACGGGAAATAGGCCATTTTGAGGAATCTTCAGGGAATCTTCTGATTGCCGAGCCCACTGCGCACCGAAAGAGCCCGAAAATCGCCCAATCGTGCCAAAGGATCCGGTTTGAAGACAGTAGAAGGTTAGTCACAGAGTTTAAAGTGTATTAGATCAAATCAGTAGGCATCAAGGGTGTCAAAGAGTGTCAGTCGACGGCGGAAACCATCAATGTAGCGGCAAAGTGTATCAGAGAATATCTTGAGCAGCGGCCCGAAGCAAGAGAAAATTGAATATCGTCCAGTAGATTCACAGAAGGAGAGCGAAACTACTTGAAGCTCTCAAATCATAATAATTGCACATTCAATTCGCACCAAAGCCGAACTGCAGCCCCGAAGCACATTCACTCCAGCAGCACCGCATCTGGTCCCCAAGGGCAACCTCGTCACCTGTTCCAATCCAGCTGCCCCTAGCGCAGCCAAAAAAAGATTTACTTGCATTTAATTCCAGCAGCATTTAGATTTTTGAAGAGTTCTAAGCAGCCCTGTCAAGGTCACTTGTAATGATGTCTTTCTGATATTTTGTTTATAAATACCACCCTAAGCGATATTGTGAAGTGTTGGTTGGTTGGTAGTAGTAGTTGTTGGTCAGTTTTCTTTCCAGCATTTTCTCTGAGTAAATACTCGCACTGTAACTGTCATATTTTTCATAATCAAAGATTGTTGAAAGCATGGATTGCGAAACAACTTGTTGTTTTCTCTTGGCTAAGGAATGATCACGTAATTCCTGTGTCTTTGCATGATCCAATAAGTGTTTTTTTTCTCCCCTGTTTATTTTATGTTTCTATCATCTTTCCAACTTTCTAAGTTGCAGGAAAAAAGAATAGCTTAAGATTTGTTTCATTACACCTTAAGTTCAATTTCTGCACTTTTCGATGTTTTCTTCAGAAACAGTTATGAGCTTGTATTGTTAAATGATCTAGTTTACCATATTTCTTTCATATATGAGTGCATGTCTTTGGAATTCTTAACTGCTCCGGGATCCCACTCATCCACTTCTCCTCTCTGTCAGCATGATGAAATGATTCTCTTTTGCCTTTCATCCCTGATGTTCATTCCGTACTTTCAGTAGCCCGAATATTGTATCTTGTGTGGCTATCCTGCTCCGTATCCCCTTGTGACCAAGAAAACGCTCGCATGCCTCAATATGCGACTCCATGCCCAATGGTTCGAAACTTATAACACCTTATTGTGCCTCTTTACTCAAGAATCCTACCTTCCTTCCAATCACAGTCAACATTCCCTTGAAGTCAGAAAGCTAGGCTAAAATCCTTAACTAAGGTTGAATCCAAAGGAGAGAGCCCTCTCCGATTGCAGGTGGGCTAGAACCTGCAATCAGAAGATTGGTTTGTGGTTACCTTGGCCGTATCGCTACTAGGAGCCTAGGGACAACCTGAGTGATAACATAATGGCGACTCCACTGGGGACCTCCTCAGATAAATCAATGAAACCATTCTGCAGCTCTACAGTGGAAGAAACCGACTTGTAAAAGCCTCGGTCAACCTGTATCTGCGTACTCCATTAGGTATTCAAGCGCTCTGTTCATCTTTAAACCCCACTGGAGGAAGTGATCCTATTTTTCAGAGCTTGTCATGCTTAGTTCTGATCTTTGATGGTGGACAGAGATCAGGCACTTCAGAGTCCAGATATCCACCTGGCGACTCCACTTCAGTTTCAATCAAAGGCCCCACTGAGGAATGAACCAAATGTTATAGCCAAGTTCCCCATGTATTAACAACAAGAGAGAATGACCGAATCTTGGGAGGAACTTCTGATAGAAGAAGCTTTAGAAAAATGCAGAGAAAGTTTATGAGAGTTTGAGCTTGATGACAAATTTTTCAGAAAGGTATTGTCAAAAATACCAGGCGGCCGGAACAAACTGTTCCTTGAGTTTGTTGTGGAAAAATATGAGAATGAAATTGAACTCTTGGGAGATCAAAGTCAGTCTTATGATTTCCGCAACCCTCAAGAGTTTTGCCAAAATCTTCCTCCTCCAGTTCAGCGGAAAATAGTGTTGTCTCCTGAATTACAGTTTGAGTATGATCTGGGTTCCAAGGGAAAGACGAAAGGATCAATGGCTAGGGTCATTACCGAAGATGTAACTGATCCTTCCAGCCCAAAGAACCCGGAATCATGCCTAAGCTTCCATGCCCATATTCAAGAGGGAACACTGTTGCCTGAGGACCTGAGGATTCTGTGTGATCTGGGATCAAAGGGAAAGACAGAAGGATCATCTGCTAGGCTCATTACCGAAGATGCAGCTGCTCCCCTCGACCCAGAAGACCCTATGTCATGCCAAAGTCTCCCGTCCTCAACTGAGGAGAAGATGCCGCCACCTGTTGATTTACAGACTCTACATGATTCTATTGAAGATTCAAAAGAAGCAGAAGAAGTTCTCTCACAGGGTAAGTTCATCGATCCAATCGCAGATTACATGGAACTTGGGCTTAACAAAATTTTGCTAACATGTTTTCTCAGTGAAGACCGTAAGCTTTAGCGGCAAGAGATGTAGGCCACAATTTTGGTTGTAAAAGCATATGCCTGGATGATGCTTTTGCGTTCAGAAGCGATCAGTCAGCAAGTTTATCTCGTCTTACAGTTGCTTAAATGGCTGCACTGGTTATTTGATTTTACCTAACGGCAAAGTAACTTCTGGTTAGGGTAGGTAGGTAGAAGGAATAAAGCGGCCGAAGAAATCAGTTTTGCAGAAGACATCAAGAAACTAAAAATCAAGGCGTTCTGGCCTGTTGTTCTTGACTTCCCACAAGGAGAAGCCATCCCCGAGTGGAGCCACTGTTAGCTCCTGCTGCAGCAGGTATGCATTTTTCATGATTGGCATTTCATAGGCCAAATATGTCGTACTGTGCTTGCTGCAATGCTCCATATTTGCTCAAACAGTCTCCAAATGAAGAGGGTTACTTCAAGTTCATTCAATTGCCTTCAAATTTTGTAAAAGTTATCCCAGTATCGCTACTTTAGATAAAGGGAGGTCCAAACAATTTAATCTTGGTCTCCCTAGGTTTAAATTTCATGTCTTAGAATATAGAGATTGTAAATCTGTCCAAACAGTTTAATCTTGGCAGATTCATAGATAGGTAGAGAAACAGAACAGCCCAACAGCTTAATCTGGGCTCTGGA
>APFE031216621.1:21562-65157 GCA_000404065.3 Pinus taeda | reverse complement strand
GTGCCTCTTTGTTCGAGACTCCTACCTTCTTTCCAATCACAGTCAACATTCCCTTGAAGTCAGAAAGCTAGCCTAAAATCATCAACTAAGGTTGAATCTAAAGGAGAGAGCCCTCTCCGATTGCAGGTGGGATAGAACCTGCAATTAGAAGATTGGTTTGTGGTTACCTCGGCCATATCCCTATTAGGAGCCTAGGGACAACCTGAGTGATAACAAAAGGCATGGTTCATCTTGAGCACTATGCATTTTCAATTTATATTATTTCTTACTTAAAGCCGACTTTGTCAAAACTAATCAAATTTGATAAGTAAAATCTTATAAAATGCATTTTCTCGGAAACATAAGATATGGATGTTTTGGGAATCAATATTCTTATGCATTTTATGTTTTTTTTCAAGTTTCTGTCTTCAACATTTGACCGTTATGGCTTATCAATCAGCCAGCCATCTGATGGAGGGAGGCGGATTGAGGGGTCTAGCAGTTTCCAAATGGGAAAGAGGTTAATATCACCTCCAGATCTGCCAACATCTGCAGTGATTTGGGCCATCGAATCTAAGAGAACAAATTAATGACAAAGTATGCACCTACATAATGGATTTTTATGTCATGATTCTTCTCCAATTTATGTCTTACGGCGTTTCCTTTGCAACATTTGGTGAAAATGCTAGTTATGATACATATGGAACGCTGGATGAATTGAAGCTATTCACTAAGGTTGTGAGAAGGTAGGATGTTATTGTAATCATCATTATACGTATTGGCATTGTGCATCATCCTCTGTGTTCCCTGTTTTTACTAGAGTGTCATGTAATATATTTACAGTGCGTTGAAATGCAAATAAATATAGAAATGGCGGAATACCAAAGCAATGAAAACTTGGTATTGCAATCCCTGGTGAATGTTGTTGCCCCACTGGTGGAGTGGAAAAACATAATTATGGCAGATTTTGTGGTCTTCCACGATGTAGGGCCAATATCTCTCACCAAGAATGCTAGAGTTGTTCCATAGCATCCTCACAGACGACTTATCAAGACTTCCTCAATGCCACAAACACTCGCATTCAGTTGGAATTCTGCTTCACTCACTGTGAGAGTTACAGTTTCACTTCTGTTGTCGATATTGAAGTTGTCATGATATTCATAGTTTCAATTAAACTCTAAGGAATCTCATGGAGATTCTTTGTAGGTGAACCTCCCTTAAACGTGAATAGATTCACTAATGGAGCATGGATGGTGAATTATTTTGTCACCACTTATGGATTAGAGATGTGCCTAAGAACTCTTGCAATGCTTGAATGTGGTGTAACCCTAAGAGAAGTGATTAGAGCTGTGGATGAGCATTAAAGTTCAAAGGTCAAAGCTTAATTGTATCTTGATAGTTTACTCTATAGACTTCGAGATTTATCTTTTTTACACCCATCCGTATCTACGTGTGAAGCAGTAGGGATGAAAATGAAAACAAAAAAATATTTTTTTTACTTGCTATTTTGTTCTATATTGTACTAATACTCTTCCAAAATAGCGTTGATTTATTCCCGAAGTAGATATAGTGAAAACCCACTCTTGTGTTAATGCTTTTCATATAGATAACTAATAAAAAATTGGCTCAAATTAACAAAATAATTATTTTTATAATAATACTTTTAAAAATATTCACAAATTTTATATCAAATTTATTAATATAACATTATAAAATAATACTAAATATTTTTATACTTGTAACCACCCTTCCCACAATTACACACATTAACTAGTCTGTCAGGTGTTGACAGTGTTGGACCCGCCAACATGTCAAGGAATCTCCTCGGCAAGAAGTCTCAGCTAGACCTCATACTGTTTGGAGTAGGAGTCCAAGCAGTGGGTAGTAAAGTAGTGCCTTGACCACGGTAGCACGCAGAGGCAAGTATGATAGATTTGTTCCGAATCAAGTGTGTGACCTTGTGGCGAGTCAAGGGAGATGCATGGGGGTTCTAACACACGGAGGGGAAAGGAACTGTGTCCCTTAGAAGCTTGTAATAGTACGTATCCTGAAAGGAACACACGAGCAGAATGACATCACAAGATGGAAAGCAGAATAGTCCAAAAACCAAAGTGACAGGTTAATACATTAACACCTCTTCAACAAGATTCATACAATTGCATACAAAATAGTTCATACCCAAATGCGTAAGTTAGATAACATACATTGCTAAAGAAACCAGAATAGTCCAACTACAATAACAACATATGAATGAAAACATGTTGCTTGGTTATCTTATTAAGTGAAAGTTCCATCCATACATACACCATTGGCAACTACTAGTCCCAATAGTGAAACATTACAGTCAACACCACCTACTCCTCCAAAGAGATGTACTCGCTCTATGTTTTGGAGAAGCCAAGGCTAGTCACAATACTCTTCAAGCCTTCTCTAAGCATTGCCTAGCCAAAACCTTGGCTCCCAAAAGTTCGTTCTATGAGTTATGAAGTTCTATTTATAACAAAGGGTGGGTGACCATTGACATTCCCCTTTGTGACTCTTCAACTACTCTCATAACTCTTCAACTTCTTTAAAAACAACTCTTTACATTACATAGTGATTGTTCACATTCTACTAATGACACTTGGAATTTCACTTACAACATATTTACAAATAATATACATTTTCCACATGTACCCATGTGAGACAAAATAGGCTAGAGACAACCTAACAAGACACAACACTATGAATCCGAAGTTTGGGGCAAGACCAACTCGGAAACCTTCACTTGATGATTCTTGGTCACGTACTAATGCCAAGCTTGGTACTATGCTATGATGTCCCCAAAATGCTTGATGGTGTCTTCTTGATAGTAGACTCTTGCCTCCACATCTTCTGGATATATGTTCTCGGAACCTGTATCCATCACGTACTAAAGCATGTGCAACATGGTGCAGACCATGACAGGACCATCAATGTGCTTCAACATGTTTGGTGTGCTTTGCTCCAAGTCATCCATGATGGCCTGCTCCATGTACCCAACAACCTCTAACTAGATTTGGTTCTTGTGCTTAGCTTTGGTGAGGGAAACTGCATCTGCTCACTCTCTTCCTCAACTGTTGGATTTTTCGGCTCATCAACCTGTATTGGTTGTTTGCTACGTCATTGTGCCTTACCTTTGTTCTTCTTTTTGTTTCTGCTTCTTTTCTTGTTTGTTCCTTCTCGATTCCCGTTCTTCCTTCAGTTCTTGTTCTTCTTGCTGTGATCGTGTTGCAATCTTAGTTCTGCTACATGCAAGCTCTGCTCTTCTCTCTTCCTTTTCTCTATTGTATGTGTCTTCTACTTCCTTTTTCTTTTCATGTCAAAGTTTCTTGCATGAAGATTGAATGTGCTTTCACTCTACAACTTTTTTCTCCCTTTATTATGTTAGCAATTTCCTCTTTCCCTGATATTGTACTAGATTGTTGCCTTCTTCCACTATTGCTAGTCTTGCTGCCATGTTAGTGTTGATTCATTTTCTGTAAACAGTTGGGCATCTACATATATTGGTAAGTAAATTGGCACTTTCTCAACTGCTTCCCAGTACTTCTTTTAGTGGTCTCTCTTGAAGCAACTCTCTTTGGTGCCATGGTACAATGATTGCTGGATAGAAGTGCTTCACAAGTGTGGTACCTATGGGGCAGAAAGTACACTCATGTCAAGCAAACACTAGCTCTTACAAATCTAACTTCACAACATGATTAAGCAGCAACCAGGGCATCTAATGAGAGAAATTGTTCATTTTTTACTGACAAGGATGACCGAATGACTGTGGAACTACGCACTATGCAGTCCCATCAGTTAGTGTGGAAGCTTGATGAATATAATTATGAAATGCACACTTCAGTCTGGGTCAGGGCCTAGGAGAGATTGCACATTGCACAGTCTTAGTGACCAATCTGGGAGACTGGATCCTGGAACTGCGCAGTGTGTAGTTTGAGCCAGCCCAGGACAGGCTCTGTACAATTCCAAAAGCTAAGGCAGACGCCTTGAGCTCCCAAATTGTGTAGTGCATGTAGTGAAGTGTGAGATCTACGCAGGGGGAGCCAAAGCTATCCATGGGAAGTGTTCAAACAAGAAGATCTTAAGGATGAGGACAGATCTGACTAAGTGTATATGCATGCATCTAAAACAAGTGCAATAATGGATCAAACTGGAGGAATAGGAGGCATGTGAAGGGAGTCGTTGCACAGTGACCATTGGTGCAAAAACAGGAAAATTGATGCGATGCTTAGGGAAGGCAATGTATAACTTGAAACAACACTTCACAAGCTAGAACAAGTTAAAATGTTAGCAGTCGTTCAACAAAATGAGTGAAACAACACTCTCACAAGCTAAACAAACAAAAGTGACAGAAAAATCAGCAAAAGGCGATAAAAGAAAAACTCACGCCAAAAAGCAATGACAATGCTCTGAAGGCTCCTTGACCTCCTAGGGAAGCTAGACCTTGATGATCGAATGTTTAAGTGAGCTCTAGAGGTGTCCATTGCATAGTTTGAGAAAAATAGAGTTCATGATAGGTATGCTTGAGATTAAGGACAACAACAACACCTTGTAGAAACTTTTAAAGATAGTAACGTGTCACCTTTAGGAAACTAATAATAGATCCCTACTTCCTAGGGATGCTTTTCCTATTAGCTTCTTGATTTTTAGAGAAAATTGCCATGCACTTCCCAAAAATATTATGTAGTTCTAGGAAGGACTGGGCAACTCTCTGATTCATGCCTTGAGTAGTTTCTAAGCATAGTATGTTCTACGCAATTTCTAGGTTGAGTGGCTCTCACTGCCTCTCATGATCTACGTAGTTTCCTAGCTAAAGAAAAGTTTCCAACTAGGTCTTCACAATTCTGGAGTCGAACCTCACTGTAGGCTTAAACTACACATTTCATGAGAGAAAGGTTGGTTGCCCTCTAGGATTGTGCAGATCATCAAGGTAGTGCTAGAACTAGATTGAAACCAAGTGAAGAGGCCAGCTTGTGGTTAGAAAACAAAGCAAGTAAGAAAACACAAGATGTAAAGCAAGAGATAAAGCTAAATGAAATCACAAGCACTTGGGTTAGTGTAAGATAATTTGTTGGGATTTTTAGGAGGGAGGATACAAAACGAAGCTTAGGCAAAACTTTGGAGGGTGGTTGTAGCTGCTACAACATTGGCAACGCACTAGTAGAAATCCAACTCTTTGTATGGACTTTGTCTCGTGTAAAGTGAGTCTAACTATTCCGGAATTATTATTCGATTCTTTGATTGTCATGGTTCCTCAAATGATTTTGTTAAATATATAGTCCTGTTGTAGCGGCTACAACCACCCTCCAAATTTTTTCCTTAGCTTCGTTTTGGAGAATCCTTACCAACCTTTCACATCACCTTCTCTTGCTTCATCAAGTAAAAAAGCTTCAGTGTTTTTCTTGCACAAAGGCAGCCTGCCAATCATAGCTTGATGCATTCCCCTCATAGGCTATTCATCAGGACTTGGTCCAGCTATAGGCTGAGAAACTCCCCCAAGGAATTGCGTAATTCTGGAGGGAAACCAGCCTTACCTCTAAAAATTTCCCAATCATGTCTGGCAGCCTGCTGGGCTCCAAAATTGCGCAATTTTTCCAGTCAACCCTCATAGTGAAAATTGTGCAATTTTCCCCAGCAGGGCTATTAAGCCTAGAATTTGTGCAAATCGGGCAGCAGTCAGCTGCTCTACCTAGAAATTGCACAAATCTCCTGGGCAGCCAACCCAACTCCCAGCCAGAAATGTGCATTTCCTTCCAGCAGTTGCATAGCTTCATGCATGAGCAGTTACTGAAAATGAAATTAACTCAGACAAATAGATAAAGCACACATAAAGACCAGACACAAAATATTGGCAGAAAAAGGCTGAAGCCTCATGCTTCCTCAGGTATTTTCACTCTCATTTTCATTAAAAATAATTGAATATAGTGTTACAAATAAATAGATGAGAAAAAATGTTCTCAAGATAGTGTGTCTCTTAGACACTTTTGGTTGAGATAATTTCTCCTTTGGTTGAGATAATTTCTCACTAGACACACACCAATATAGGAGTTACCTAAACTAACTCCTATCTTAGAGGAACAACCCAAGAGTTAGGCACAAATTGCTAACTTGGAATATTTAATTAATTTATTTATTTTTGGATCTATTATTGTTTTATGAGAGAGGCTAACATTCCCCACTTTAATGATAAATCCAAAATAAGAACGAGGAACCATCTTCCAAGTTCTCATGTTGATCCTAAAAAATATTGCCTGAAAAACCGCCAAATCTGGATGCTGAAGACACTGCAATATGAAGAGACTGAGTTAGCTACATGACTGATTCATCTCTGAATGACACTTGACAACTCCTTCATGTGCCAAGCCACAAAAGGATCCAACTGTCCTTTGCTTGAAAACAACATCTGGTGTCCACTGACGCAATTTGATGAACGCCCACTGGCACATTTGCTGATGATTATCGCCCACTGGCTAAAGATGTCGAAAACAACTCAATGTTGCTTTTGCTATGATGAAAGCTACTCATTGTTGATTTTTTTGTGATCGCCCACTGGCAAATTTGTTGATGGTCATTGCTGATGAAAAATGCCCACTGGCTGATGAAGATTCCCACTGGCTGCTTTGCTGATGTTGTCAAGACTTTCAACCTGACAACCACTTGTCAATTTCATTGACATTTTCCCCCCTTTATCAGCTGAAAGGAGAGACAATATTCTCCAAAATATATCTGAACTCCCCCTCTTCAGGTGTAGGAGAGTTTCACTGTTGTACTCCCTCGTTCAACTGTATGAGAGTACCATCATTAGTTCACTGCTGGATGCACTATGTGTGATTGTAGTTGGTTGTAGAACTGAGACAATCTTTTGACTGTGGATGATGATTCCCAAGGATTGATCCATTCATAATGTATCTTGAATCTGGCTGATTTTTGTTGGTTGCAACATTTTTCTGAGGAATGATTGGGCTTGCCACAATGGCAACAAGGATGGAGATCAAAACACTGATCTTCCATATGACTGGTTCTTTGACAATGAGAACACTTTAGTTGGACTTCAACTACAGGTTGCGTGCAATTATGTTTGTCTGCAACTTTCTTAGAACCTGCTGAGTGGAGTTGTGCAAGAAATCCTACACTGGCGAACATAATTGGCTTGGAATAATCTAGGATATGTAAGTTGGTTTCATCAGTGACATATCCTAAGCCTCGTCGATTCTTGTTATTTTGAATTTCTTCCTAGGTTTTGGAAGAAATTTTAACTAGAACAACCTCGACGCTTCAAGTTGTTGGGATGAATGACTTATCATCTGGATGGTTCAAAGACTGGAAAGTATCACTCTTTTCTTGCAATTCATTCCTTTGAAGTTACGATTCTAGTTGAAGAAACTCAATGGTTTCATGTGTTTGTCGTAGATGCCATGAAAGATCAACAAGAGTTTCTTTGCTGATGTGCACCATGTCTTCATCCCTAGAGATGATCAAACTGTGAAGAATGTTTAACAACTGAATATGTTGCTCCATCTGAACTTGCTCACTTGAAATCAGGCTCTCTTGTCGTAGATGTCGTGCTTTGAATTGTTTCACTTGATTTTGTTACTTGAATGAGAGGCTCGCTTGCTATGTGGCTTGAATGTCAGGCTCGCTTGATTTGTTTCTTATTGCACTTGCTAGGAACACTTGCTAGAGTTGTAGAACTTTCTTGCTTAAACTCTGGAATTCACACTCGCTTGATGACAATCTCAACTTGCTTGATTGGTGTTAGAGTTGAACTTGTTTGGTTGCTTTGATGGTTGCTGCAATGAATTTCACTCTGGCTCGCTTGAATGTTTGAACTTGGTATTGTTTTGATGCAAATTGCTTGAATGAATACTCACGCTTGCTTGCAAGAGATGTGAACTTGTTGCTTGTTTGCTTTAGAGTTAAAATTTGTGCATTCACTTGATTCTGCTTAAAGGAAGGGTGTCGAACACTGTAAAAAATGCACCCAAAAAAAATGCTTAGTGATTTAATGACTCACTACAATGAATTCAATTTGATTCAATTCAAGACTTGGGTGTCGGTTTCAACCGAGAATGCACCCTTACAATTCAATGTAATTTGAATTTGATTACAAGTTCAATAATGTTGATGTAGATTGTGCTCTGAAACATTGAAGTTTACAGATTCATTAAATTGATTGTAGTGATGTAGACTTTGCTTTGAAATGCTAGAGTTTGCAGATTCATGAACTTGATTGTATTGAGTGAATTTGTTTGTTGAGCTAGAATGCTAATGTTGAAAAATTTGATTATTTTTTGTAGTGACGCAAATGCATGTGTTGAGCTTAATTATCCTTCCTTGCAGCTATTTCGTTACAGGTGTTGTGCTTGCTAGCATTGTATTTAATGTGTGCATGAAATGAGATCATTTACGTGTCAAAACTAGACATAAATCATAAGCAACAACATGAAGCCATCACAAATACACATGGTGTACCTAAGATCCCCTTATTCAATTTTGGGCAGATCTAGGACACATCAACACCACAAATAATATGTCTTTATTAAGTATTAAGGTCATCAATCTTTCATATTTTACAACATTTCCACTGAAGCTTTCTCAAACAATGAGAATCTGATGCTCGCAAATTTTGGCAGCAAATGCGTTCAAAAAACTGACACAACCTCTAATCCAAGTGGATATTGGTGGCCACCCGCTAATTCGACTTGGATCCCCTCTAGTGCTTCTTTCAGTTTTTTTAGTTTCCTTAATTATAACACTGTTTACTATTTTTAGCAGTTTTTCGGGTCCTAAACTTCCGGAGCCGTTTTGAGGCCCTAAACGACGTTTTTTGGGAAATCTACCACTACTGATTTTTTTGTCTAAATATTGTCTTGTTTTTCGTAGTCCTCGGAGAGATCTTTCCAACGGGCTATCATGCGCATCAAACGGAGATAATATGACCAATTCGCGACCCCGGGAAGTTGATGTACCAACTTACCCAAAAACGGGGGCCACAATGGCGTTTCATCTTCTAGGGTAGGTTTTTGGAATGGAGGGTTTTCCATGTTTCTCACATAAATAGTCCTTCGAGCCTCATTATACACATTCAAGGCATGTAGCCACACATCTCTTTAGAATAAGCTGCCATCGCCCCTATCTGGTTTATTTCCATTTTGGTTATAAGCTATTTCAGTATTTTCCATTAATGAAATGAAGTATTATTTCCACTGCATCTTTGTGTATATGGTTATCTCTGTAATTTGTTGCGTTCTTGTTTAAGTCTGGATCAACCTCCTACAACATTGAGCTTTCTTTTGAAAAACCGATCATTTCAAACTTACAGAGAAAGAAAAATCAATCCTTATCACTCCACAAAATCACTTATTGATCCAAATTACAAAAGTTTTGGACACTTACATTTATATCCATTTCATAAAGTCATCTCTAGTTATATTTTTTTCAATTTTCTTAAAAACTACCATCAACCTAAAATTTATTATTATATGTTTTTTTTACTTTCTTTAAACTATCCAATTCAAGTGTGAGAAAGTAAAAAAAATTATCCACTTCAAAAATTAATCTTTAACTCCACAAAACTCAACTTATCACTCCCAATATCACTTGCCACTCCAAAAGAAAAAACTTTATGATAAACACTTATCTCTGCAAAAAAAAATTACCATTTTTTTGTCACTTCTTCTTATTTGTGCATAGGTTGTGGCAGCATATGATACTCAAATCTTGTTCTTTTCTATGTGGAATTTCTTGAACCTGCAAAGGCCCGCACATAGGCACGAGTGTTATTGCTAAAGTTGATCAACAACAAAGTGACTCCCTTAGCATTCTTGGCACAATGTGCATAAGCAAATACGTATCCTGATCCTTCTGAAGTTGTGTCAAGAACACATGTTCCCATAAATCGATGCCAAAGAAGTGCACCATAATAATCAGGATTAGGTGAGAAATCGGTCGTGTTTAAAAGGCCATAGCCATCCAGAGTTTCGCAAAATTCCTGTCATAGATTTACAGTTTCTATCTCAAGATGAGATCAATTGTGCAACCTAGTGGTCAGACGAGGACACAGAACTACAAATCAAGGATATTGTAATACCTATGATAGACCACGCTATATTTAATGAAAGTTCTGGTAGTCACAAGAAAACATATTCGATACTATGGTTTTCTCAGAGAAAAGAGGAACTTGGAGGTCTTCCAAGACGTAGAACTGGGGCTAAGAAAGCCGAAGAAAGCAAGGATCTACAAGGCTCTCAGAAGGCCATTTATGTATCATTCAATACAAGCTTTTCCATCATCATCTCCATCCTCGAAATGTTCAGATGTCAAATAATCGAATATTTGCAAGAGCTTCAGCATGTTGGTCTCACAGAATAATACATGGCATGTTAATTGCCAATATTCGATGGATAGAAGAATGAAACGGTTGTATTTGTCCACAGAAACAAAGATTATAAAAGAAGAGCCTACAGAAGCTGTATAGGAGTTGTACCTTAAAATTATAGACTTAGTGAAGGCTAAAGTTATGCCTTCGAATGCTTGGCTTGATATATTACTGAAAAACTGTAAGAACAAGAGGATGTGGAGTTGGATTTTGAAGTCTTGGAGAAGATTCGAAAATTGAACTGGCAGTGTTCCAATTGGGCCCAACAGATTACTTTAACATTTGTTTCTGCATGCATTTGTGCAAATTCTCCACGTCTTGGGTTAAGAACACTCTGGATATGAAATCCTGGCTAGAGAATCTAGAAGTGCGGCTTTGGATGTCCTTTCAAAGGCTACTTCCCTTCAGGATACGATCTACGTTGTTGTAGTTACAGGAAGCACAAATGTTCAAGTCAAAAGCATAGTTTGTAGGCAACATGGAATTTTATGATATTTCTTTGATTGATACAGTGATTGGACTACGTATAAAATCATGGCTGGAGGTTATGGTTATGCTCTGAATCTTAGGCACGTGGTTGGATTTATGCACATCTCCACTCAATGCTCCAAGGAGGCTTGTTCTCTCCCACATATATGTAGCCATACATAAAACAACAAGCTAAACAAACTTGTGTAATTATTCCAGGGAAATATATCTCTTCATTTGTAGAGGCTGCTCTATGAATGCTTATGCAACGATAGGTCCCACGTTCTCTTCTCCTGGGTTGCTCATGGACAGGAAAAACATTTTCTATGGCTAAGGAATTGAGGGCTTCGATCTGGAAGCAGATGGTAGCGGTCGGAGTCTGAAATAGATAGTATGGCATATGGCGAGCAGTTGGCCGTTGGAAAGGGAACCTTCGAATTCAATCCATATACAGACTTACAAATTTCAAATATGGTGACCAATCCAACAATGTTTCTGATCTCTTCCTCAACAGCATACTACCCAGACAGATTAAAACAGAGATTGAGAATGTTGCAATGTGGTGGATCAGAAAGTCACATTTATTATGTTATAAAAATTCATATCAGAATGAATCCATCTATCAGGACATGCACCTCGCTTATCATCTTTGCACATTTCTTTGCAATCATATTTCATTAAGAGGCCATGATGAACTTGGTCGATCATATTATTCACATTTGAATAGGTAATTTGAGACTTTTTCTTTGACTTTAGCGAATTAGAGACATTACTATCTCATCTTCTAATTTAGCTATTTATAAACCAAAACTACAATATGCAAACAAATCAAATATGTAATCCATGTTACGAACACGACTTGATGACATAGATCTGCTGAGACCATCTCAGATGCATTCGTCTTCTCGCCCCTCGATGGTTTTGGCCTTTTTGTTACAGTTTCATGCTCATGCTACAACAACTGCCTTATAAATAACTTGCAAGCTCACGACTTCGGATGCAGCCTCGATGTAGCATCACACAGGTCTAACATAGCTCTGATAACACATATTGAAAATGAAATTAACTCAAACAAATAGATAAAGCACACATAAAAACCAGACAAAAAATATTGGTGGAAAAAGGCTGAAGCCTCATGCTTCCTCAGGTATTCTCACTCTCATTTTTCATTAAAAATAATTGAATATAGTGTTACAAATAAATAGATGAGAGACAGTGTTCTCAAGATAGTGCATGCTATCTTGGACACTTTTCGTTGAGATAATTTCTCACCAGACACACACCGATATAGGAGTTACCTAAACTAACTCCTATCTTAGAGGAACAACCCAAGAGTTAGGCACAAATTCCTAATTTGGAATATTTAATTAATTAATTTATTTTTGGATTTATTATTGTTTTATGAGAGAGGCTAACAGCAGTTGGGTTGACTAGTTCCACCCGGGACCAAGGAAACATTACTTGCATGCATGGCTTGATTTTTCCTGGAAGAGAAAAAAGGAAACATGCAAAAGGCATCCCATGATTCAGGGAGCTATTTTTAGTAGCTGGAGGTTACATGCAAAGTTTTTTTTAGAAACTTTCCTCCAAGTGTCGCTTTTTCCTAGATTTGTGGCATGCACGTCACGAGTGCAAAAATTATTATTCAATGCATCAAAGCTCATTATTTCACATCGATATTGGAGCTCTGACATCACACAACACATCTAGGACTCTTCGACACATTCGGCTCAGCTATTCACGGGTAAGTGGCCTCAACTTTTCCTTTTCAGCATTTCTATCGCTTTTTGTGTTTTCACTTGTGTGAGTGATATTTTCTTGATTTATTTGAACACTTGTTGTTTACATGTATATTAGCTTGTACTAGAACCGTTTCAATTTTCGTTTCTATCTCACTGTTGTCGCATGCATAAAATTGTTTTTCATGAACGGTCGTCGATCCGACGACTCGCTTCACCCACATGCATGTTGATCCATAATAAACCTTTCATTCATGTTTTCATGCACTGACAAACACTTCTTCTTTCACTTAGTGTCACCATGCATTCACCTTCATATTTGCTTTCAGCTGCTCATCAGCGAGTCTTGCCAACATTGGCCCAGACTCTACCTTCCCTAAGACAACATTGTGTAATCTGGGGAAGGAAGGCCATGTCTTCCTCTCTAGAAATGCACATTTTTTCCCAGTCACTAGCCTCCAGGATTGTTTTGCGCATTTATGAGGGACAGTGACTACTGGCCCAGAAAATTGCGTAATGCAATCCCTGAGCCTGCAATCACTCCCATATGGAATTGCGCCTTATGCAATCCCAACAGCTAGTCTAGATTGCGCATTGTACAAGCCCAACAACCAATCTTTCGTCCTAGATATCCCAGACTACCTTTTTCCCAGTTTTGGTATCCAATCACCCAACCTCATAGAGAAAATTGTGCAATATTGCCTATCGGTTCTCCAAGTATGTGCTATGTCATTCCCTGAATTTGCTTTGGTTTTTGCTGACAGATTTATTGCCATGCATATTTCTTGTCTCCATATCTTTCAGGTGGTTATCTACCTCTTAGCATTATAGGATCAATGGCCTCCAAGATAGCGGGATCAAAATACATTAATGAAATTGCAACTGGAGTAGTAGTTGAATGGGTGTTTGCATGTCTACCAATCTATGAAGATACAAAGTTGTTTCTAGACAAGGACTTCCAGCTAAAATGGCAAGAGGTCAATGAAGCATTTGCAGGAAATTTTGAGGAAGACCTCGAAGAACGTTAGGTGTATGTGAACATTCACAAGTCCTGCTTGTACCAGATTGCATGCAAATACCCCACGTTCTTATGAATGGACATGATACACTGAATCGTCTCTCACACTAATCCCAAGATGATGACCTTGAGAAGTGTTAGTGGGATGAAGCTTGCAACCTTTTGGGCACGAGATTATGATGAGATGTATCAGATGTCAGAGCCCATGACTATCATGAAGACTCCCTTAATATTACCCAACAGAAGTGCTAACTCCTGTGAAGAAATGGGTAAAATAGCTGACTCGATTCAGGTTGACACCCAACTAGATCTACAAGACGAAGATACTGCAGAAGGTGTATCAATACTTGGTCATATTTTCATGTTGACTATATGGCCAAGAAAGCACAAAAACTTTCCCACAGATTTGGGTGATCACGCTGGACCAACTTGCTAGAGAAGGAAAACCATGTAGTTGGTCCGTCTTGTTGGCTCATTAGCTGAAGGAACAAGTAATGAAGGCTCGACAGTCACCCGGAGGTATGCATGTGGAGATTTACATGTCTACCTACATATTAGATGCAATTTGTGCCCGACAGGAGTTCCCGAGCTTGGAGTGGGCATGGTCAGCGACGGATACTGCTATGAGCACATATTTCAAGTTGTTGTTCGAATGCAGCTTCATAGGAGTAATCACACAGTTGTACATTCATTTTGTCACCCTAGTTTACAAGATGATATTCAAACAAGATCCACTCTGCATGTCAAAGGAGGCAATGGAGGCACTGATAGACATTGTTGATTTGTATCCCACACCGTCCCACACCTTCATCCGAATGTTCAGCGCGGAGAAGCCTCTGCATTTTCTACCAAGGTTTGCCTTGGACATACTTGTCATGCAAGAAGTAGCATATCACATCTTGGCAGTATTGACAGCTAGACTGGACTAGAAGAAGAAGGCACCTTGGTCCGTTCTTTTGTTGTGGATTGGGTTATATGAGATCCAGAGTATCAATCAAGTGGATGTCAAAGTAGAATAGATGAAGAAGTATCCATTCGACTTCTGAAGTTACAATCTGTATGACCCAAATTGCATTGCGAATGATCATTGCACGAGGGTACAGTTCAACTGGATCCACGGGGCATTTCATTGGGCCGAGGAGGACCCATGGAAATATTCCTACAGTTTCTCCAGATCCATTGAACAGGTTGAATTCGATGTGGAGTGGTTAGTGAAGCAACATGAAGCAACATCATGGAGAGCACCAGCACCAGCAGTAGTAGTAGAGGCAAGCATACCAATGTGCAACAAGGGAAAGAGGAAGACTGTCGATCGCATGGAGGACGAACAAAGCTGTAAGTTCCAAGCATCTATGGCTATAGAGGCAAAGAGGCATCAACGCGACATTGAATTGTGCAAAGGCAGAGGGATAAGAGAAGAATGGAAGAAGTAGAGAAGGAGTTGCATGAACTGAGGGAGAAACTCTAGAAGGAGTAAGAGTTGTGCAAAAAGGAGAGGGAAGCACAACAACATTAGGTACAGTAGGGGGCGTAACATGTGAAAATAGATGAAACATTGCCCGTACAGGTAGTGGATTCATTAGAAAAGGTGGCATCACGTAGATAGGATGAACCATTGTAGGAGCAAGACTTCACTCATGAGATAGAACAAGCACTCCAATAGTTGGATGCAGACATGGAGCAACAAGAGTTGGAACAGGACATCGACCTCATTCCTTAGCACCAAGAGGTCAACTTACCTACTTCACCACATCCAGATGATGAGCAAGTCTCAAGTGACCAAGGAGGCACTGAGATCCTTGGTGATCATTTGGAAGGAGAGTTGCACAACATCTCATTCGAAGAATCTCAACATAGAGTTGTGCAGTCTCACAGAGTGTCAACTCTAGAGAATCATACATCTCCTGTGCAAGTTGAGGAATGAGTGATCATGGATAATGTGCACAAACATCCAGTAGCCTTGGCTGATGCAACTAGAGTGTATGCCGAAGCCACTAGCTCAAGTGTTCGTTTTCTGATAGCCGAGAATGATTGAATGATGAAGGAACTATAGACGACCAAGAAAGGAGGAGAGTTGGTGACAACGTCCGCCCGAGCTGAACTAAAGAAGGCAATACTAGATGAAGTATTGTCCATTTACATAGTTATGCAAGCGTTGTACTCCAAGTTTGGTACCATGCATAAGGCAGTCGTCCATATCAAAGGATGGTAGTAGTGATGTGCTAGAAGAGCACGTATCTTGATGAAATTGCATGCTACTGTTGATGACATGCAAACATGGACGATGAAATATAAGTGAGTTCAGCTTCACTTGCATAAGATGATAAGGGCCAATGCGGTTGAGTTGAAGGCACGTATCCAGAGTTAGATCCAGAACTATGAAGAGCTCTCATAGCTCATCACTAGCATACACACTTCCCATGCATGAGTATTCAATAGTATGGATGTTGTGTTGCATGCACATGTGATCCCATCTATTGTGACTCTCACTCAAGCGAAGACAAAGGCATAGGTACGAATAGAGATTAACTCATACTTCATCGAGTTGATGTGCATTTCCACTAGCCCAAACTTTCCCATCAGTGTAGACATCATGCACAAGAATGTTGCTAGTCCGGCCACATTAAAGACAATGACGCACATGCTTTCATACGAGTTGGTCAGAGGAGCATGAGCAATGTACCCGGATACTATGGAGGCAAGAGTTAGGTTCCAGAAAAATGTCACCACGGAGCACACAGAAACCATCAAGGACTACCAATCTTGGCATCAATATGTTACTGTTGATCAACACGAGGACGTTGAGGAGTTGGACTTCCATGGTTGTCTAATTCATAGTGATGTCTAGCAAGGCTTGCTCAAGCCATTTCTCTCACATGGGTACATGTGCATTGTAATGTAATGCCTTGTCAAGTGTAAGTAAAGTGTTGATAGTTGGATGTAACATTCATAGAGTAGATGAAGATTCATGAGGGTAGTTGAACTATCACAAAGGGGAATATCAAGGGTCACCCCCCCTTGCTATAAATAATCCCGCATAACTCATTGTATAGGCTTTTGGTTAGCCAAGCTTCTGATAAGACTATCTTGAAGAGAGCTTGGAAAGTATTGTAATGATCCTTGTCTTCTCCACTGTGCAGAGCTAGTACATATCTTTGGAGGAGCAGGTGGTTGTGGCTTTAACGTTCTGCTAACAGGACTAGTGGTTGGACATGGATGTATTGTATGACTGGAACTTACACTTCTTAATATAACAATAGCCAACATGTTTCATGCATATGTTGTATTGTATTCTATGCTATCTGGTTTAATCTAAATGATATATGTATTGTTTTCTTACGCATGCATGTATATATTATTCTGTATAAGTATGTATGAATCTTTCTTAAACCTGTTGTTGGTTTAACCATTACTTTGGATTTCTCGCTAACTTGGCTTCCATATTTTGATGTATCTTTGCTTCTGTGTTCCCTTCCAAGCTAAGTGCTATCATAGGTTTCCAAGGGGTGCACTCATCTTAACCCCCATGTGTTAGAACCTCTCATGCACCTTTCTTAACTCACTGCAGATGTCACACCCTTTCTACCAACAGAGTTATCTTACTTTCCTCTATGCGAAATCATGGTCAAGGCATTACTGTACGACCCACTGCTAGGAATCCTACACCAAACAGTCTGAGGTCTAATTGGGACTTCTTACTGGAGAGATCCCCTGACATGTTGGCAGGTCCAACACCATCTACATTTCTGGCACTAGAAGGAGGGCCAGATGACAAGCTGTGTCCTCTCATCTTGTTTTGAAACTTTGCATGTCTTTCATGGATTCTTGTACTCTTCTCCCTCCGCGATGTTTTTTGAATCACGAAGATGTCACCATCATGAGGGAGATTTTTGATCACTTTTCCACTTACACGTAAGATGGTGAAGGTGAAGTGGCCTAGCTTGAGTACTTACATGGCTTTCTTTCCATGCTTCTTGAGGAATATGGGTGTTTTTATGAACAAGCCAACTTGTTGCTTGCATACACACTTCGTGAATCTCCACTTCGATGGCAGTTTAGCCTACCGGCTGACATCGTTCACTCACTTGAGCACTTCTTTGATCTCATTGAAGACACTTTCTATCATTTAGATCCAGACCATATTGACCAAAAAATGCTATAGAAATGGAAGGCTCCGCATGAATTGATTATGGATTTTTGGCAGCACTTCCCTGACTTGCAGTTTCAAGCTCTGAGGAGACAAATGAAATTTCTCTATGTTTGGGATTGATTTGAGTATTGCATTAAGAAATCTGCTCGTCCCAAGAAGAAGTTTGAAATAAATACTCACTCGACATTCTTTAGTGAGGTAGATGCACAATCTCAGCCAGATGCGGTCACTGTCACGGGTGACTATTTGCCATCCCCTCATTAAACAACTCCACCACTGACAAGTGATGTTGAGGATCATGTTCATACACTTGTTCAACTTTCACATCCTCCTAACATCACTTTGCTTAATTCATGTAGATGTGGTTGTGAGTCAATCGAGTTGTCATATGCCTTTTGTTCCACAACCTCCGTCTTCACACTCGGTTGTTCCTCCGGATGATATTGTCTTGTGTTCTTAGATTTTGGACTCTACACTTATTGTGAATGAGGAACAAACCATTGACGGAGTTGGTTTCGCACAACCAACATGCGTTGTCATTCATGAAGAGTATGAGTGGGAGCTTGAGCATCAACACTTGGCGAAGGGTGACTCCCTTCCATCTGAGCCTCCTCCATTCTTTCCTGACATCTTTGGTGAACCTGCCATCCATGATTTTTCATGTGTATCTCCATCCACAGATGCACCCATTGTTGATCACTTGCAGGAGACACCAGATGTTGGTCCATCATTCGACAATGGAGAGGATAAGTTATTAATTGAAAATCCACTTAACCTTTCATCTTCTTTTTCCGGAATCATAGAGGATGAGTTTGTTCACTTTTCATCTACCCATTTATTTGATTAATCTGATCATGGGGATGCTGATGAAATCATTGATTTTTATGATCGTGGTTGTCGTGATCCGTTTACTCCGATATTCAATCATGACTATGACTCTATCACGATTGATCTTTCAAAGCCACTAGTTTATGATTATCTACGTGATGATGAAGTTGAAACACCCAAGACTATCAAGGCACTTCAACCTAAGCTGATGGTTATGTCAGTCCCTCACTCTATTAGGGTTAGCCTCACCTCAAATCAGGAAACCATTCAATCACCCAAGGCTCCTCATCACTCATCTATATTCATTAAAGATCCATATCACACAAAGATCATGCTTCCTCCACTCAAACTACATGATCCCATCCCTCATGCTTGGAGGAATCTTACATTGCAAGCACACATGCACAACGCAAGTTAACTTTGTTTATTTTGTTTGCTTGTATGTCACAGTCAAGAATGTGCTTATGCTTCAAAGTTGCATGTAGTATCACACATCACCATGATAAGTCCACAGACTGCTCATCTTGCACTTGCACTCATGTTCTTTCTTGCTGGTTTGCACAACTGGTTTGCTCGTGGACCAAGCCTTCACCAACATGGGTCAACCAATGCACCAGTGGCTGCATTGGAAATATCACTTCATGTGATTAGGCCCATGCACCGTTAGTTTAGGAGTAGGCATAGTGTTTTCTTTAGTTGGTTTGCTTGCATGCTTGTTTGCTTACTCACTTTGTTTGTATGTTTGTTTGCTTGCTTGTTTTCTTACTAGATTTTCTTTCACTTTTGCTTCTTCTCTTGTGTTACTTTGTTGTTTGTTGTTTACTTGTTTTGTTCGTAGGATAGTTTCACATGAAACCACGTATGACTCTTGAAACATGCTGGGTAAACTACAAGAGGCCTTGTACAACTATCACTACTTGGTTATCTATCATCTTGCCTCTATATGAAAATCTTGTTACTTTTAGTCCATGATATGTCGAAGGAAAATACATACTGTTCAAAGTGAACCTTGGTGAAAACACAACACTTGTGTGCTAACTAGTATCACCTACTCTAGTCAATTGTTTTTGGGTTAACCTTTGTCATCTCATTCAAGTAGAGCAAGGTGAGGGGGAAAACCTTAACAGTCACGTTAGAAGTATAATAAACTACTTCTCTACTGGAACAACCTCTTTTGCTTTCAATAAGTCAAGATCCCTCTTTTGCCTATGAAATGAATAAGTGCTATGCACAGTTGAAAAAATGAAAAAACGAAAAAATGAAAAGTGAAAAAATTCAAAATGAAAATGAATAAGGAAAAAGAAAAGAAAGGCTTCCTGCATAGAGAGGTGATGCAAGTAACTTCACCGAGGTACTGACTAGGCTCACTAGCAGCGAATCCATGCTTGTGTTCCAATGTGACTCCGTCGGGGTACTATCCAGGTCTACTAGTAGAGGAGCAACACCAGAGATGAAACTAAGACTCTGACGACTTTACTGCCTGTGCACCAATATACCTCTCAACCCCAATCGAAACAAATATGTTTCCTTGGATTGGAATGTGTGTCAATTGATCAAGAGCTTGGCAAATGAAACATCTAACAATCAAGCTAGTGTGAAACTAAGATGAGTTTAGAATTGAACAATACTTCAGGAGGTGTTAGAGTTGCTTTTCATGAACAAGGTCCATTCATAGAGATAGAGTTTTACTAGTGTGTTGCTAAGCGTTGTAGCAGCTATAACCACCCTCCAAAATTTTTCCTTAGCTTCATTTTGGAGCCTCCCTACCAACTTTCACAACACCTTGTCTTGCTTCATAAAGTACACAAGCTTCAGTGTTTTTCCTGCACAAAAGTAGCCTGTCGATCATAGCTTGATGCATTCCCCTCATAGGTTGTTCATCTAGACTTGGTCTAGCGGCAGGCTGAGCAACTCCCCTAGGAAATTGCGCAATTCTGGAGGGAAACTAACCTTCCCTCCAGAAATTGGGCAATCCTGTCTGGCAGCCTGCTAGGCTCCAAAATTGCGCAATTCTGCCAGTCAACCCTAAAAGTGAAAATTGTGCAATTTTCCCTAGCAAGGTTGCTCAACCCAGAATTTGCACAAATCTGGGTAGCAGTCAGCTGCTCTGCCCAGAAATTATGCAAATCCCTCCTAAGCATTCATCCTAGCTCCCAGCTAGAAATGTGCATTTCCTTCTAGCAGTTGGGTAGCTTCATGCATGAGCAATTGGGTTGACCAGTCACACTCGGGACCAAGGAAACTTGACTTGCATGCATGGCTTTCTTTTTCTCTGAATAGAAAAAGGAAATGTGCAAAAGGAATCCCATGATTGAGGGAGATATTTTTAGCAGGTGGAGGTTACATGAATTTTGTTTTAGAAACTCCCCCCCTAGTGTTGCTTTTTCCTATATTTGTGGCATGCGCGTCAGGAGCTCAAAACTCATTTATTTGACGCATCAGAGCTCATTCTTTCACATTGATCTTGGAGCTCTAACGTCCCATAACACATCCAAGACTCTTCGACACATCCAGCTCATCTATTCATGGGTAAGTGGCCTCAACTTGTCTTTTTCAACATTTCTGTGCTTTTTGTGTTTTCGCTTGTGTGAGTGCTATTTTCTTGATTTATTTGAACACTTGTTGTTGTTTACATGTATATTAGCTTTTACTAGAACCGTTTCAATTTTCGTTGCTATCTCACTATTGTCACATGCATGAAACTGTTTTGCACTAACAGTCGCCGATTCAATGACTTGCTTCACCCACATGCATGTTGATCCATTTATTGGAAATTTCATTCATGTTTTCATGCACTGTCAAACACTTCTGATTTCACTTAGTGTCGCCATGAATTCACCTTCATATTTTCTTTTAGTTTCCCATCGACGAGTCTGGCCAACCTTGGCCAGGACTCTGTCTTCACTGGGACAACATTGCGCAATCTGGGGAAGGAAGGCCCTATCTTGCTCTCCAGAAATGTGCATTTCTACCCAGGCACTGTCCTCTAGGACTGTTTTGTGCATTTCTGAGGGACAGTGACTATTGGACCAAAAAATTGTGTAATGCAGTCCCTGAGCCTGCAGTCACTCCCAGATGGAATTGCGTATTACACAATCCTAGTAGCCAACAACCAATATATATTGCACATTGCACAAACCCAGAAGCTAGTCTTACCTCCAGATAGCTCACACTTCCTTTTGCGCAGTTTTGGCAGCCAATCACCCAACCTCATGGAAGAAACTGTGCAATATTTCCTATCAATTCCCGAGGTATGTTCTATGTCATTGCCCAAATTTTATTTGGTTTTATCAGACATATTTCTTTCCATGAATGTTTCTTGTCTCCAGATCTTTCAGGTGTTCATCCGCCTCTTAGAAGTACAGGATCAATGGCCTCCAAGAGAGCGGGATCAAAAGACATTAACGGAAGTGCAATTGGAGCAACAGTTGAATGGGTGTCCGCATGTATACCAATCTATGAAGATGTAAAGTTGTTTCTAGACAAGGACTTCAAGCTGAAATGGAAAGAGGTTAATGAAGCATTTGCAGGCACTTTTGAGGAATACCTCGAAGACTGTCACGTCTATGTGAACATTCACAAGTTTGGCTTATAATGATTGTATGCAGATACCTTGCTCCCATGTGCGAACATGATACACTGGATCATCTCTCACACTAATCCCGAGACGATGACTTTGAGAAGTATTAGTGGGACAAAGTTTGAAACCTTCTGGGCACGAGATTATGATGAGATGTATCAAATTTCAGAGCCCACGACTATCATGAAGACTCCCTTCATCTTACCCAACAACAATGCTAACTCCTGAGACATTATGAAGAACTGGGTAAAGGAGCCGACTCGATTCAGGTTGACACCCGACCAGATCTACAAGACAAAGATACTGCAGAAGTCGTATCAATACTTGGTCATATTTTCATGTCCACTGTATGGCCAAGAAAGCATGGAAACATTTCCATAGAGTTGGGTGATCGCGCTGGATCAATTGGCCAGAGAAGTAAAACCATGTAACTGGTCTGACTTGTTGGATCATCAGCCGAAGGAAAAAGTAACGAAGGCTTGACAGTCACCCGGAGGTATACATGCAAATATTTACATGTCCTCCTACATCTTAGATGAAATTTGTGCCCAACAGGAGTTCCTGGGCTTGGAGTGGGCATGGTCACTGATGGAGACTACTGTGAACACATATTTCAAGTTGTTGTCTGAATGTAGCTTTAGAGGAGTAATCACATGGTTGTCTGATAATTTTGTCACCGCAGTTTACAAGATGATATTTGAACATGATCCACCCTGCATGTCAAAGGAAGAAATGGAGGCACTGATAGACATTTCGATTGGTATGCATCACCGTCTGGCACCTTCATCCGAATGTTCAGCACGGAGAAGCCTCCACATATTCTACTGAATTTTTCATTGGACATACTTGTCACGTAGGAAGTAGCATATCACATCTCGGCAGGATTGACAACTAGACTGCACCGAAAGAAGAAGGCACCTTGGCTTGCTCTTCCATTGCAAATTGGGTTATATGAGATCCAGAGTATCAAGCAAGCAGATGTCGAAGCAAAACAAATGAAGAGGTATCCATTCAACCTCTGAAGTTACAATCTGTATGACCCACATTGCATTGTGAAGGATCATTACACGAGAGTACAGTTTAACTAGATCCATAGGACATTTCATTGAGCTGAGGAGGACCCATTGAAATATTGCAACAATTTCTCCAGACCCAATGAATAGGTCATCTTTTCTTTGGAGTGGTTAGTGCAGAAATATGAAGCAGCATCATAGAGAGCACCAACAACAACAGTAGCAATAGAGGCAAGAATACCAGTGGGCGACAAGGGCAAGAGGAAGATTTTCGATCACATGGAGGAGGAGCAAAGATGCAAGTTCTGGAGAAGATCCATTATTAGAGAAAGAAACTATGGCTATAGAGGAAAAAAGGCACCAACGCAACATGGGAATCACGCAAAGGCAAAGGGATAAGAGAAGAATGGAAGAAGTAGAGGAGTTGCATGAGCTGAGGGAGCAACTCCGAAAGGAACAAGAGCTGTGCAAAAACGAGAGGGAATCGCAACAACAACAGGTACAATAGGGGGTGCACCTTGTGCAAACATATGAAACAGTGCCCGTATAGGTAGTGGATTCATTAGAATAACTGGCACCAGGTAGATAGGGTGAACCATCGTAGGAGAAAGACTTCGCTCATGAGATAGAACAAGTACTCCAACAAATGGATTGAGACATGGAGCAGCAAGAGTTGGAACAGGATACCGACCTCATACCTCACCACCAAGAGGTCAACTTACCTGCTTCACCACATCTAGATAATGAGTAAGTCTCAAGTGACCAAGGAGGCACTGAGATCCTTGGTGATCATCTGGAAGGAGAGATGCACAACATCTCATTTGATGAATCTCAACATAGAGTTGTGCAGTCTCGCAGAGTATCAAATATTGAGGATCATACATCTCCTACACAAGTTGAGGAATGAGTGATCATGACTAATGTGCAGAAACATACAACAACCTTGTTCGATGCAACCAGAGTGTATTCTAAAGCCACTAGCTCAAGTGTTCACTTTCTGATAGCCGATAATGAGCGAATGGTGAAGGAACTATAGACGACCAAGCAAGGAGGAGAGTTGGTGATAACATCCACCCGAGCTGAACTAAAGAAGAAAATACTAGATGAATTATTGTCCCTTGACACAATTATGTGAGCGTTGTACTCCAAGTTTGGTACCATGCATAAGGCAGTTGTCCATCTCAACGAATGGCAAAAACGCTGTGCTAGAACAACATGTATGTTGATAAACTTGCATGTTGTTGTTGATGACATGCAAACATGGACGATGAAATATAAGGGAGCTCTGCTTCACTTTCCTAAGATGATGAGGGCCAATGCGGTCGATTTGAAGGCATGTATCCAAAGTCAGATCTGGAACTATGAAGAGCTCCCACATCTCATTAATAACATACAGATTTCCTGTGCACAATTATTCAAGAACATGGATGTTGTGGTGTGTGCACATGCGATCCCATCTAATTGGGACTCTCACCTAGGTGAAGACAAAGGCCACTAGAGCTTAACTCATACTTCGACAAATTGATGCGCAATGCCACCAACCCAGACTTACCCATTAGTGCAAACATGCATAAGTATGTTGCTGGTCCGGACACATTAAAGACAATGATGCGCATGATTTTATACAAGTTGGACAGAGGAGCCTGAGAAGTGTACCCAAATGCTATGGAGGCAAGAGTTAGGTTCCAGATAGATGTAACTACGGAGCACACTAACACCATTAAGGACTACCAATCTTGGCATCAATATGTTACTGTTGATCAGCACAAGGATGTTGAGGAGTTGGACTTCCATGGTTGTCTAAGTCATAGTGATGTCTGTAAAGGCTTTCTCAAGCCATTTCTCTCACATGGGTACATGTGCATTGTAATGTAATTTCTTATCAAGTGTAAGTCACATGTCGATAGTTGGATGTAACAGTCATAGAGTAGATGAAGAGTCATGAGGGTAGTTGAACTATCACAAAGGGGAATGTCAAGGGTCACCCCATCGTTTGCTATAAATAGTCCCTCATAACTCATTGTATAGACTTTTGGTGAGCCAAGTTTCCAATAAGACTATCTTGGAGAGAGCTTGGACAATATTGTAACGAGCCTTGGCTTCTCCACTACACAAAGCTAATACATCTCTTTGGAGGAGTAGGCGGTTGTGGTTGTAACATTCTGCTATCGAGACTAGTGGTTGGACATGGATGTATTGTATGAATATAACTTACACTTCTTGATATAACAAGAGCCAACACATTTCATGCATATGTTGTATTGTATTCTATGCTATCCAGTTTACTCTAAATGATATATGTATTGTTTTCTTATGCATGCATGTATAGACTATTATGTATAAGTATGTATGAATATTTCTTAAATGTTTTGTTTGTTTATCCATAACTTTGGATTGCTCGCTAACTTGCCTTCCATGCTGTGATTTATCTTTGCTCATGTGTTCCCTTCCAAGCTGAGTTCTATCACAGGTTTCCAAGGGGCACACTCATCTTAACCCCCATGTGTTAGAACCTCTCATGCAACTTCCTTGACTCACTGCAACTGCCACACCCTTACTACCAACAAAGTTATCTCACTTTCCTCTGTGTGAATTCACGGTCAAGGAATTACTGTATGACCCACTGCTGGGACTCCTACACCAAATGGTCTGAGGTCTAATTGGGACTTCTTACTAGGGAGATCCCCTGATATGTTGGTAGGTCTAGCACCATAAAAAATCCCTACTATTCTTTTTTATCGACGTCACACATACCAAGCCAAGTAAACTGAGTTATTTCGATTGGGGATGAGGGGTATATTGATGCAAAAGTAATATATACTTTCAAAGTTTTTGTTTCATATTTGGTGTTTCTCCATTGCCAACATGCCTAGATAGTACCCCGATGGAGTCACTTCATGAACACAAGCATCGCTCCACTACCAGCGAGCCTGGACAGTACCCCGGTGGAGTTACTTGCTTCACTTCCCTGTGCAGGAAGCCTTTCTATTCTTTCGCCTTTATTTTAGTTTTTCATTATTCATTTTTCAAAGAATTGTGCATAGACACTTATTTATTTCCTGAGGTAGAAGAGTGATTCTAACTGATTGAGAGCAAAAGAGGTTGTCCTTTTAGAGAAGGATATTTATATATACCTCTGAAATACTTGTTAAGATTTCCCCCTCACCTTACTTGACTAAGTTGACAAGGGTTAACCGAATATAGAAAATTGATTAGAGTAGGCGGTACTAGTTAAAGTGCAAGTTTTGTTCTTTCACAAAGACTCACTCTGAAGGGAATTTATTTTCCATCAGGGTATCATTGACTAAAGAAACGAAAGCTCTTCATAAGTAGAGAGAATAGATAGATAACAAAATGTTGATAGTTGTAAAAGTCCTCTTGCATTTCACCTTGCTTGTCTCAAGATCCAAACATGGTTTCATGTGAAACTAATCCTATGAGGTGGATAACAAACAAGGAAGCAAAGGACAAAAGTAAAATGAAAGAAAATCAAGTACGGAAAAGGAAAACATGAAAGCAAACACTACCCCTACTCCTAAGCTAAACAATGCATGGGCCTACTCACGTGAAGTGATATTTCCAATGCAGGCACTGGCACATTGGTTGGCCCATGTAGGTGAAGGCATGGTTAACAAGAAATGATGTTTAGGTAAACCAGCAAGCAAGAAAGATAAACCAATGGAAACCAACACGTTTGAAGTTTGAATGTGTCCACAGAAAAGAAAAGAGTAAAAGAACATGAAAGGCGCTTTATAGATGTACCATGGTGTTGCATCACATCGTGCACATATGAAAAACATGTACACTCTTTCTTTCTTGACAAACGATCAAACATGAAAAAATAAGAAAACTTCTATTTCGCAACATGGCTTGCTATGTATGACTCCTCCAATGCATGAGAAATATGATCGTGTGATTTTGGTGCAGGATGTGAAATCTATAAACTAGATTGATTTTCAATGCAAACAAGAGAGTGATGAGGAGCCTGGGGTGATTCAACATATTTTTGATCAAAAGTGGAACTAACCTCAGGGTTACAAGAACCTGACATAACCATCAGCTCGGGCTAAAGTGCCTCGACAGCTTGAGGGGTCTCCACTTCATCATAAGGTGTATCATAAAATACCATTGGCTTAGAAAGATCAATAGTAAGTGAATGACAATCATGATCAAATGAATGAGTAAAGAGATCACGATAACCACGATCAAAAAATTTGAGATGTGCATCAACATCCTCATGATCTAACAAATCATAGAGAGAGTTGATGAGAAACATAAATTTTCACCCTATGAATTTCCAAAAATGAAAGATTACATATGGGTGGAATTAGAAATAAAGATTTGTCCTCTCTGTAATAAAATGATAGATTGACATCCTGTGTGTCCTGTGAATGATCAGAAGTAGAGACATTCAAGTATGAATTTTCACAAGAAAAATCAGAAATAATAGAATATGGTAGGATAAATCGGATGAGGTGCGGACGGAATGAGGTCATCCTTCACTGTGAATCCTTCTTTAGATTCCCATATATACTAATCAAAAATGGCAACGCAGGTTAGTTGCTCAACACCAACTTCATCGACAACTTGATCCTTGTGAACATCACATGAGGAATCCAGAATGGATGAACACAAGACACCAAAATATGGAGGATCAAAGGAATTGAAGGAATGAGGTTGAGAGAATGAGATCACGTGACAACCATAGGGGTTTCAGTCCAAATTAGGTGGGGTGGGAGGATGTGACAGTTCAATAGGTTGGTTCGCAAATTCTCCCACCCCATCCTGCAAAGCTAGAGTCGCTTGATGAGAAGAGGACGGAGAGTCACTTATGACAACTACCTTTTCCATCTTTGATTTGGAAGCTCTAACACCGAGGTATGTTGGGAGGGGTTTGAATGATTCTAACTCATGTGGATTTTCAGACCCGTGAAGAGGATACTGAAATATTTATTTGAGAAATTTCTAATCAATTTCATCTTTAGGGATTTGAAAAGCAAGATTACAAAAGTGATCCTAAAATTGCACAATAGATTCATTAGGTGCTTTCCGTAATTCCATAATTTTTTTATTAATCACTTTATAGTCATAACGAAAGAAATAATTACCTAACTCTCTGATCATGTGATTGAAAGAGTGAATAGAGGTTGCGGGCAATGTGAGACACCATTGTTGAACGCGTCATTTGAACATGTGAGCGAATAGCCCATAGGCAATGTCATTCGAGGGGAATTTATTCCTCTCATAGAAGCCTAGGAAGGAAAATTTGTGCCTTAACAAGGCTATTCTCCCTTCACGATTGTATTCGAGTTGTGACAAGTCATCGATGACATCCTCCGACACTTCAAAATCATGTGCATGAGAAAAACATGCCGGAGTTGACATTGTGATGTAAGTCATGAATGATGTAGAAATTCAAAATAGACTTTGAGGGCTCAACTTGTCATTTGTCCCTCATTATAGTGCCAGAAATGTTGACAGTGCTGGAGCTGCCAACATTTCAAGGGATCTCCCCGGTAAGAAGTCCCAACTAGAGCTAAGACCGTTTGGAGTAGGAGTCCTAGTTACAATTGCTAGTAAAGTATTACCTTGACCATGGTAGTGCACAAAGGTAAGTATGATAGCTTTATTCAGAAGCAAGTGCCTGAACTTGTAGCGAGTCCAGGGAGATGCATGGGGGTTCTAACACACATAGGGGAAACGAAAGTGTGTTCCTTATGAAGCTTGTAATAGTACGTAGCCTGAAAGGAACACATGAGCGGAATGACATCACAAGCTAGAAAGAGTAATAGTCCACAAACCAAAGTGATGGGTTAAAACATAAACATGTCTTCAATAAGATTCTTACAATTTCATACAAAATAGTTCATACACAAATGCGTAAGTTAAATAACATACATTGCTAAAGAAACCAAAATAGTACAACTATAATAACAAAATATGCATGAAAATGTGCTGGCTCGGTTATATTATTAAGGGAAGGTTCCATCCATACATACACCATTGACAACTACTAGCCCTAATAGTGGAACATTACAGTCAACACCGCCTTCTCCTCCAAAGAGATGTACTCACTCTACAATGTGGAGAAGCCAAGGCTCATCACGATACTCTACAAGCATTCTCTAAGTAATGCCTAGCCAAAATCTTGGCTCCTAAAATCCTGTTCTATGAGTTATGAGGTTCTATTTATAACAAAGGGTGGGGTGACCCTTGACATTCCCCTTTGTGACTCTTCAACTACCCTCATGACTCTTAAAATTCTTTACAAATAACTCTTTACATTGCATAGTGATTCTTCACATTCCACTAATGATACTTGGAATTTCACTTACAGCATATTTACAAATAATATACATTTTCCACATGTACCCATGTGAGACAAAATAGGCTAAAGATAGGCTAACAAGACACAAAAAGTCTCCAAATTTTGGGGCAAGACCAAGTCAGCAACCTCGACTTGATGATTCTTGGTCACGTACTGATGCCAATCTTGGTACTATGCTATGATGTCCTCAAACTACTTGATGGTGTCTTCTTGATACCGAAATATTGCCTCCATATCTTCTAGGTATGTGGTCTTGGAACTTGTGTCCATATCATCCTGAAGCGTGTGTAGCATGGTGTAGATGACGACAGAACCACCAGTGTGCTTTTGCATGTTTGGTGCGCTCAGCTCCAAGTCATCCTTGGTGGCCTGCTCCATGTATCTTTCAACCTCTAACGAGACTTAGGAAAACACATGCGATGCTTAGGGAAGGAAATGTTTAACTCGAAAAAACACTTCTACAAGATAAAAACAAGTTAAAGCACCAATGGACGTTCAACAAAATGAGTGAAACAATACTCTCACAAGCTAAACAAACAAAAGTGACAGAAAAAGAAACGAAAGGCGATAAAATCAAAACTCACCCTGAAAAGTGACCACAATGCTCCAAAGGCTCCTTTGATCTCCTAGGGAAGCTAGAGCTTGATGATCAAATGTATAAGTGAGCTCTAGAGGTGTCCATTACATAGATTTAAGCAAAATGGAGTTCATGATGCATATGCTTTAGATCAAGTACAACAACGACACTTGGCGGAAACTTCTAAATATAGTAATGTTTCACCTTCGGGAATGTTGAAAATAGCAACAAGAAATGCTAAAAGATAGAAATTCTAAAAATAGCATTCAGTATATTCCAATTTTAGTTTTTCTTTGAATTAAAATTGAGAATTAAAATTCGAATTTATTCTTATCAGTTGCTTGAAAAAATAATTAGTTAATTCATTATGGATTAATTAGTTGGATAAATTCAAGCTAGAAGTCTTTGTGAAGTCATGCAAGAGTTATCCCTTTGATTGAGGAGATTATCCCTTAATTAAGGCGATAAGGATGAGTTGTATTTGAGTTGTAATTAGTTAGCTCAATTAACTGAGTTAAGTCCATTTAGATTAGTTCCAAACAGTTTGAGAAACTAATTGTGAGTTGAGTTAGTTAATGCATGCATGCATGCAACTAGTGTACTCCAGATAACTGAAGATTCTCTCATAAATAACTCATGCATGCCAGTTTAGACAAAGACCCAGTGGAGATTAAATACAGGGACATTGCACTATCAATTGGAGGAATTTTCCTATAAATAAAACTCATCCATGCAGAAGGAGTAAGGTTCCTTGAGGATTACACAGTTTTACAAGGTGTGAGATTAGTGCGAGTGATCAATGTTACACTTGGTAACAAGAGGATCACCTAGAGAAACTGCGCAAGGAAATAGGAGGATTGGAGGGTTGAGGAGAAGGTTTGTGAGAAGCCTTGTTTGCCTTGGAGCATCCAGGAGGATTGTACTGAGAGCTGGCTAGCTGTGAGAGTTAAATCTTCGTGTAATATTGATGTATTTCCACCTTGTATGATAATACATATAGCGGGGTTTTTAGCTGAGGCTTTCCCAAGAGTATCCTTCTGTGTTTCATGTGTATTGATTCTTCTTCCCTATTATATGTGTTTTGTTTGATCTTGCTCAAATCGATTAAGCTTCCGCAAGTTTGATTGTAGAAGTAGATTAAGTATTTTTCTTTAGTATATTGCATTATCAATTTAATATACAATGATAATTTCTACATGGTATCAGAGCCAAGATTATCGAAGCATTGAACAGTATATGAAGAAGAGAATTCGAAGTAAGAAAAAAAAATTGGGTCGCGAGTTTGCAGAGCATATATGAAAATTTTTGTGCAAAATTTTTAGAAACAAATAGTATATCTGGATTCCTTGTGAAAAATAACCAAATTCAAAAAAAAAGTGGGTTGAATCGGAGTTCGGATGAGGGAGATATCACTGATTTAAAATCAGCTTTTTTTTTCCAGAAAATTTCGTGATAGTGGGAAAGATGAAACAAATTGGTGTGCTAGCGAAGAACCTATATGCACTTGAGGTACAATATGCATGCAAACCCTTGAGGAGCAAGGAAAATGTTAGAGACTTGGAGGTTGAGAGGGAGAGTAAATTACCTCTCAACATACAACCCCATAAGAAGTCTCAGACAATTGTGGAGGAGCCACAATTGGAGATGCTGAGAGGAGACCGAGTGGAGGCATCCACCTTGTAGAGACCTCTAGTAGGGGGGGAATTTTGAGCCAAGTGGGCAAAGGGATCACATGCATCCATACCTCCAAGTGTGAGATGGGGCGATGTGAAGTGATAGTCTCAAGAATGCTGAAATTGGGAAGGTCCATTGAGAGGTTTTATCTCATGGATCGTACCTTGCTAAGGGAGACCAAAGTACATAGTAGCGGGAGGAATCAGTGGGATTGATGTAGTCACAGATCAAAGTGAAAGAGGCTAGAGTAGTTAGATACTTAAGAGCACAAAGAAGGATTGACAACAATGTAGAAAGGCTGAGTCAGCAGAAGTGCAGAGTTTTCAATCGACAGAGGCAATAGCAGTTAGAGAATTTGATGACAGATGCATAATATTGATGTAGGTTGGATATTTTTGTTTTGGAGTTGTTGGAGCAACAACACTTGAGAGAAGTGTTGCATGCAGAACATTCCAAAGGTTCAGGATCGAGATCGAGTTGAATTCGTTTCTTGTTGAGAGGCAGTGTTGAAAATAGCAACAAGAAATGCTAAACATAACATTTAGTATATTCCAATTTTAGTTTGTCCTTGAACTAAAATTGAGAGTTAAAATTTGAATCTAGTCTCACCAGTTGCTTGAAAAAATAATTAATTAATTCATTACGGATTAATTAGTTGGAGAAATTCAAGCTAGAAGTCTTTGTGAAGTCATGCAACAGTTATCCCTTTGATTGAGGAGATTATCCCTTAATTAAGGACATAAGGATGAGTTTTATTTGAGTTGTAATTAGTTAGCTCAGTGAACTAAGTTAAGTCCAATTAGATTAGTTCCAAACAGTTTGAAGAACTAATTGTGAGTTCAGTTAGTTAATGCATGCATGCATGCAACTAGTGTACTCCAAATAACTAAAGTTTCTCTCATAAATAACTCATGCATGTTAGTTCAGAAAAAGACCCAGTTGAGATTAAAGACAGGGACAATGTACTATCAGTTGGAGGAATTTTCCTATAAAGGTAACTCATCCATGTAGAAGGAATAAGGTTCCTTGAGGATTGCGTAGTTTTACAGTGTGAGATCAGTGTAAGTGATCAGTGTTACACTTGGTAATAGGAGAATCACCTAGAGAAATTGCGCAAGGAAATAGGAGGCTTGGAGGGCTGAGGAGAAGGTTTGTGAGAAGCCTTGTTTTCTTGTGAGCATCTAGGACGATTGTACTAAGAGCTGGCTAGCTGTGAGAGCTAAAACTTTGTGTAACGTTGATGTATTTACACCTTGTATGATAATACAAATAACAAGGTTTTTAGTTGAGGCTTTCCCCGAAGTATTCTTCTTCTCTCTTATATGTGTATTGATTCTTCTTCTCTCTTATATGTGTTCTGTTTGATCTTGCTCAAATTGATTAAGCTTCCGCAAGTTTGATTGTAGAAGTAGATTAAGTATTTTGATTTAGTATATTGAATTATCAGGTTAATCTACAGTGAGAATTTCTACAGGGAAACTATAATAGATCCCTAATTCCTAGGGATGATTTTCCTCTTAGATTATTTCTTTTTTAGGAAAATTGCAATGCACATCTCGGAAAGATTGCACAGTTTTGGGAAGGATCGGGCAACTCTTTGGTTCATACACTGAGCAGTTTCTGAGCACAGTATGTTCTGCGCAATTTCTGGGTTCAGTGGCTTTGGATGCCTCTCATGCTCTACACATTTTCCAGCTAAATCTAGGCTACCATTTGTGTATATGCAATTATGGATTCGAAGCTCACTGTGGGCTTGAACTGCACTTTTCCAGAGAGCAAGGCTAGTTTCCCTCTAGGATTGAGCAGATCATCAAGGCAATGCTAGAACTGGATTGCAACCAAGTGAATAGGTCATCTTATGGTTAGATAACTAAGCAAGTAATAAAACACAAGCTATGAATCAAGAGATAAATCTCAATGAAAGCACAAGTACCTGGGTCAATGCGAGATAAGTTGCTTTGATTTTTAGGAGGGAGGCTCTAAAACGAAGCTTAAGCAAAATTTTGGAGGGTGGTCGTAGCCGTTACAACACTAGGGTAAACATGAGCTGAGGGCTACTATGACATGACATGACCTCCTAGCTTTATTAAGGAAGTGAATTTGAAAAACTAAAACTTTACTAACTTCCTTCGAGAGTTACGATACCCCGAAGAGCTAAAAAACCACTCTAGGTGCCCAAACCCTAAGCTAACCTGCCTTTTTAGTGATCTGGGCCCTCAGTCGCATGCATGAAAATGCCTCCATGCAACTATAGGCCTCCAGTTGCATGCATAAGCCTAGAAGGTAGCAAATGCAACCCATAATTACTAGTTTTTGGCATGCGACCCTAGAATCAATGTGACCTTTTTAGGGTCTATCTCCCAACCACTGCCCAAAACTTAAAGAGACTTTCTAAAATGATATATAACATCAATAGAAAGTCATTCATACAAAACTTAGTCAAGAACTTGACCTAACTAGGCTTAACCATGACAATCATTTCGTCAAATATATAGTGAACATGAAATATACATGTCATGAATGCATATATGGACATAGGGGCTTGAAACTCATCTAAGATTCACCAAGAAGTCCTAATTCCCTCTCTTAATAGTTGCAATATTATTTTTTAGATCATGCATTCATCTCCAACCAAATAAATATCAATTTACGAACAAACCATAACTATAGTATATACCAGATCCATTCTTATAACCAACAAATAATCACCATAGTAACCATGACATAACAACCATCTAATCATCATATTAACCAATACAAATTATTAATATATTTCCATATAGAAATAACTCTCATTAAATGATGTAAAATCCAACCCAAGTCAGGGACATCCACATACCACATGACCATAAATTGGGTTGAACCAAATATTTCTTTCAACTAATCACCCTTGTGCCATATTCCAAGCATGAATGTGGGATCTCATGGGATAAACAAAGATATAAACAACCAAGGGAATCCAAAGGTTAAACCACCTACACTCTCATGCTACCGTGATCTCACCTAAACCGGTCCTGAGATCACAAAACCAAACCAATCTTGGATGCTTAATAATTCCTTCACCATCCCTTAAGGAATTTTCCTGTCTCCACCCACCTGTTGAGGGATCCCTAGAGAAAACCATCTCCACCCCCAACCCTTGGTATTTTCCTGAGACCACCTCACCCAGATCCAAAACCTTAAGGAAATCCAATTGTCAAACAAGAATTAATCCCATCACACCATGGCTATCTAGGAATGGGCAAGGCAAGGTTGAAACTACTGTCAACTAGGACAAACCCATGCCAATGACAACAAATGAACCAAATACACAAATTCATGCGCCATGCATTCACACTTCAGTTAGGAAATCACACATGCAATCTGCTAATTGAAAGTCCTCCTATTGAAGTTGTTTGATCCCATCCTTCCTTTCTTTTTCTTTGCTTTCCTTTTCCTTTGCTTTCATTTTCCTTCATTTGCTTTTCCTTACTTTCCTTTGCCTTCCTTATCTTTCTTGCTTGGTTTCTCCTCTTGGTGCTATTCTCCTTTGTCCAACTAACTCCAAAGACAAACTGACAAAAGGTCCCAAACTGATGAATTGATGCCTTTTTGTTATTGATGCTTCTAATTTCTTCATTTTCCCTCTATTTTCCTTCAAATTCCTCCTCATGAAAACCTATGACCTTTCATCTCCATTTTCTACTATTTTCCTTTATTTCCATGAATAAATGCCAATGCTTGCCACTTTTCCTTTCCAAATCCTTTTCCAATTTCCTTAGCCATAATAAAAAACAAGTGATGCCCACTAGGATGTTTTTCCCAACATTCAGTTTCAAATAAGTGTCCCATGATCTTGGTCTTATTTTTCTTGTATTAAATTTATTACATGAAATTTTAACCTGAGGCTATTACAATACCTATAAAATATTATTAATTTAACCAATGTAGATCTATATTAACTCAGATCTATCAAGTGCTGAGAGGGAATCAAATCTTTCAAGGTGCATATCTCTTTGTTGAGTGTAAAACTTGAGGAAACGTTTGCAGCTCGAGATATATGATCTCGCTTGGCACCTGATAGATATGGATTGAAGATAGATCCATGTTGGTTTTAATAAATCTTTTATTTAATTAATGAAAAAAATATAAATTATTTTATCATTTGATGGAACTAAGTCAAAATTCTCTACGTGTCATGTAATAGAAACTACATATCATGGAAGCATAGGTGTAGCATAGTTGATTACTAGAGTTCTTAATTCACAAGAAACATAATTGATTTTTTAGTTTTTACTTTGCAAGAAATATAAGTCGAATGTAAGAAACAAATATGCAACAACTAAACCTTTGAATTCCACAACAAATTATTCATTTTTGCATAATACTTGTCATCCATGGATCTCAGTGAAATACTTCATTAGGGTATTATAATAATTTTATGAGTGGTTCTTATATCACCCATGGTAGGTTCATTTAGTTTTTTGTGAACCAAATACACGAAATCGTTAAGATAAGGTCATAAAGATTCAATTAATATAAATTCATACATAAATTGAATTAAATGCTTTTGTAATGCTTTTGTAATCACTTAGTTCAGGCTAATAATTAAGTAATATATTTTTGCAAATTTGTGTGGGAGGGACTACATTGCCATACAACCCTTGTTAAAATATAAAGTTGCATTTAACTTCTTTAATTAAAATTGATCATCTCATTATAATATTTTAATTTTCCTTCTCTCTTTAATTAACCTTTTATATTTTTATTGACCCATATTTTCAATTTTAAATAATCAATATTTTCCCATTAAAATCTATTGATATATAAAATAAAAAATAAAAAAAATTCACTAATATATATTAAATTAAGTGCAGAGTATGATAAACTTAAACAATCAAATTATATTTTTTTAAATTGGGTTTAACTCTCATGGTTGGGATGAATGATTGGGATCCTCTGCACTCATGTTCAATTCCTACAAAATAACATGTTGATATTTGATATAATGGTCCCTCCAAGACCAAATAAAAGGTGGTTTCAAGAAAGAGACTAGAACTAGAATATGGAATATAAAGGTTTAAGTCAAGGAGTATAAAGGTTTAAGTCAACGATATTGGCTACAATGTTTATACATTAAAATTTTTCACAATAGTATTATATAAGGTTATACTATATTATGAAAACCTTTTATTTAATCTTGTAGATATATATTCTTAATTATGTCATATAAATAATTGATTAGGCCCTATAAATTTTTAATTACGCAATGTCGATCCTTAAGTAAGACTTGAATATACAACTAAACCTTGGAAATCATCAAATATGCCTTGTAGTTCACTAATTATACCCTAACTAGGATTAGGGCTTACATTATCAATCATGACTTGCAACCTAAAACCATTTTTTGGGTCCACCTATCCTTGTTATGCCTAAACATTGGATTTTTCCCTATATCCCTATTGTAGAGCAAAGATTTCCTTTGCATGTTCCATATTGTGGTTTGAACCTTGTGCATACCCATATTTAATTGAAAGCATTAATTAGGGCCTAAGCCTCTAGTTTTAAACCTTGAAACATGGCTTGGGCTACAAGACCCGTCCCTAATACACCCAAACCTTGAAGTCCCATATTCTTCTTGTAGGAAAAAAATTCCTTTTATAGGATGTGCATAAAAACTAAAAATCCCTCGCATCGCCTGTGACCCTTAAAATAATTAGAAAGGACCTAAGTCCCTTTTGTTCCCCTAAATAATGTCCTACACCATGAGTACAAGTATTTCACCTTGTTGACCAATATCTTACCATATTCATTCGTAAACAAGATTTTAAAATTGTGAAAAATAGAGTTAAAATAGTGTAGATATTGGTTTTCGGGTGGGGCTGTTTATAAGTATTGGAGGGTATAAAAGGAGTATTCGAATAAAAATTCTGGATATATATTAAAAATAGGGATTATTGTTATTAGAAATATGTACTAGACGAGGGTTTAAATAGAAGGATTTTGGGAGGTTTTTATCAATATCTAGTGAGACTAAAAGTATTCTTTAATATCCCACAAATGCAAACACTATGACATAGGTTGACTAAGTGATACCATGTGACAATGTAACAACCCCAGTTAAAATTCCATGTAATAAATTTAATAAAGAAAAAAATAACAACCGATGTCATGGGGCATGTATTCCAAGTTGAATGTTGGGCAAAAACATAGTGATGGGGATCACTGGTGATTAATAAATGGCTATGGAAATCAGCAAAGGAAATGGAAAAGGAAAAGGCAAAGAGGAATTAATTGGTATTTGTATATGAAAATAAAGGAAAATAGGAGAAAACAAAAGGTGAATGGTCACATAATATCATGTGAGGAAAATTGAAGGAACATAAAAGAAAATGAAGAAAATAGAGGCCTCAATGATAAAAAAGCTTATGAATATTAGTTCATAGCTTTTTTCATTGTGTGGAACCTTTTTTTAGTTTTAGCTTGGAGCTCTATTCTATTCTCTCTCTCTCTCATACTCTTGTAGACTTAGAGTTTTCTTGGAGCACTCTTGGAGGATTTTTGGCATAGTTTGGATTTGGAGAAAGAAGGAAAATAAGAGTAGGAAAGCACAAGGGGATAGTGGTATCAACAACCATAAAAATATTTATTTGCAGGTATTGAGTTGTATGTATGATTTCCTTGCTAGTTTTGGCATGCATGACACATGCATGTGGTTGTTTGGTTATGATGTGTCACTGGCATGGAGGATTGTCTAGATTGACAATGGTTTTCCTAGCCTTGCTATTCATTGGATAGCCATGGTGTTGTGGGTTTCCCACTTGATAGTTCCTGATTGGTGCTTGTGTTGCCGTATGGATATGGGTTAAGTTACTAGTTCTTGGCCTTTGTTGAACAAATGATCTGGAAGCCCCAGAACAACTTGGTTTGAGTTACTAGTCCTAGAAGCCTTGGTTGGAAAAACTCTTTGGAGCCCTTAGTCGGTTGAGTTACTAGTCCTGGAGCCTTGGCTAGAAAAACACTATGGGCCCTGTGGCAACTATCAGGTTGAGTTACTAGTCTTGGAGATGGGTTTAAACAAACACTCTAGAGCCTTGGACAACCTGGGTAGACACTGATCTGGTGATGGTTAGTGATGTATGATCGTGACGTGGAATCACTGGTTGAGGTTGAGGTGGTTTGGCCTTTGAAATCCCTGGTTTGGTTTTGGTCGGTTTATTCTATGAGATCCCACATTCATGAGAATTTATACTTTTTATTATGTGGCTTTGATGGTTGTTCCGTCATTGTTATTATTGTGGTTATATGTTGGTTATAAGCATGGTTTTATGATAGACTTTAGTTATGGATCTCATCATGTTCTGATTGGTAAATGAATGGTTAACGAATGTATTAAATAATAGATTATAATTCCACTATTGTGAGAGGGCATCATACCTTCTTGATGATTCTCAGATAAGTATGAGACCCTTATGTTTAGATATGTAATTATGGCATGTAGACTACATGTTCACTATTTGTTTAATGAATTTCATGTCATAGTTAGGCCTTGTTATATCAAGTTCTTATCTAAACTTTGCATTAATGGATTTTCCTTGTGTCATTCATCAATTTGGAAAGTTCTATTAAGTTTTGGGTAGAGGTATGGATCCTAGCCCTAAAAAAGTGGCTCAGATCTCAGGGTCGTATGCATAGAATTGGGTAATTTAGACTAAATTCACTGGGAGGTAGGGTTATCCATGTGAATGGAGGCTTAGATTCTCTGAATTTCCTTCTTATGCAAGCGAATGGGAGTTCAGCATAGTGAAAAGGAAAGTTAGTTCAGGGTTTGGGCACTTGGAGTGGTTGTTTTGCTCCCAGGGGTCCTGCAGCTCTTGAAGAAGGTCAACAAGGATTTAGTCCCTCGATTCCACTTTCTTAACTATACCTAGGAGGTTGAGTCACCCCATAGTAACTCTTCATCACATATTTATCCTGGTGGATCGGTGAACTTGGGTAGGTGTGGGTGGAGGGTGTTATAGAGTGGTATCAGAGCTCCCAGGTTTAAAACTTGCACTGGATGGGAAAAATTTGTTTGTCATGCATGCATGTTAGTGTCTATATATTTTTTATGCATGCATTATTATGGTCATGGTAGTTGTGAATGAGGCCATGGTATGCAATTGGTATTGTCATACATGATGTCGGAATATTGATATGATTATGAATATATACACATATCATGCTAATTTGGATTGATATTGCAGATGAGATAGCCTCCCCTGAGCTTCACTAAGGTATGTTGATTATGTTTGTATTTGGTTTATCTGACCAGGCATGTTTGCAGGAACTAGAGGATCAAAGATGAGAATAAAAATGGAAGACTACAGTTCATGTGATTCTCCTTATAGTTTATATGAGCAACATGGTGATGGGTACTCTCCTAACATAACAAACACTTTGAGAAGTTTGAAGGCATATATAAGAAGTTGTAAAGTAGATAATGACATTATCATTCAGCCATAAGAGAGACTTGTCAGGTAATAAGAGAAACAAGTAGAGGTCAATGCAGTTGTCCTTCATAGTTTTTCAAACTTGTAGAGACAAGGATTGTTTAAGACTAGTGATGGATAGGAGGACATGATTAATAGATCATATGGTGGTGCGTCTCATGGTGGGAATAGGTCAGATATATATGATATGGCCATAGATGGAAGATTCTTGGATACACCTAATAGGAGAGGCATTGGACATGGGCTTTACTCTAGTTCTGGTCTAGATAGGCATCATGGCCATCATTGTTATCACTTGTATAGGAGTGACAAGGGATATTTTCCAGATGAGTTTAAGAAATCCAAGTCATCTACATTTGATGGAGAAATGAAGAATTCATAGGATGTAGAAGCATGATTGCTTGGGATGAATAAGTTATTTCATTTGCATGATCACTAAGAGAACATGAAAGCCATGATAACTACCTTCACTCTTAAAGGGGAAGCAAAAATTTGGTTGGAAGATGTAAATAATGTTAGAGGTATTCAAGAAGAGGGATGACTTGGAGCTAGTTCAAGAGACTTTCCAAGAATAAGTATTTATCTGAGACATACTATGATGACATGGAAAAGGAATTCTATGAGTTGAATATCAAATCTATGACCGGTGAGGAGTATACTAGCATATTCTTGGATTTTTTAAGATATGTGCCTTACCTTAAGGAGGAGAAAGAAAATATTCAGAAATTCATCAGTGGGTTGCTGGTATCGTTCAAAGACATGATTGAGTTTGATGAGCCTAGATCGTTGGTGGAAGCCATCAAAAAGTTGAAGCATTTTTATGAGCAATCAAAGCACAGATCTAAGACTAAAAAATATTGGAAACGTAATGAGAAGAATAAAGGAAAGTGGGTTAAGAAAAGAGGAAAACCACATGATACAGATGACAAGGAGAATACAACACTACTTAAGAATTTCATTGCATCGAACAGAGGATAGGGACTTCGGTATGAGGAGCATAATAAGGGTGATGGAAGGAAGCGTTTGTAGTGTTGGACTTGTAGTGGAAAGCATCATAGGAAAGATTGCTTGCAACATCAGGGTGGCAGAATGAAAATCTAGAGTGGTCAAGAGGAAAAAACTGTGGGGGATGTTAGTGAGAGTATTCCTCGGATTCATGTAGCATTGGATAATAGGCATGTGGATCACGAGGCATCTATTATCGAGATGGAGGGTAAGATTTGTGATCAAGTTGTTTTTATTTTTATTGATCTTGGATCTAATTATAGTTATGTTAATCCAGATCTTGTAGATAAGTGTGGTTTGAATAAAGAAGTGCATGCAGAGTGTTGGTTAGTGCAATTAGATATAGGTACCAATAAAAGGGTTCATCATTGGGTAAGAGCTTGTGCAATTGAGTTGAATGTTATTTCTACATTAACACATCTGAATGTGCTTCCGTTGGCATCATAAAATATGTTGTTGGGTATGTATTATGTTATCGCAAAACCTTCTCCTGATAGGTTGCCAACCAGGAAGACCTTGAGTAACTCTTTCAAACCAACTTTTGGCTGAGACTTGGCCTCCCCAACTTGAGAGGGCTCTCTCACTAGGTTTAAGATTTTAGTAAAAGATTAGATTCCTAACTCTATGAAACAAGTGAAGAAGTATGAATGGTTGAACAGAATCAATAAACATCCATCGGGCTTATGGAGTCAGAAAATGTTTCAGTTTGACAACAATATTAGCTTAACATGGAAGTTAGGGTATTAAGAGTTCAACATATCAGTAACACATAAGAACATGTAGGAAACACAGTCTATAAATACATGAAGGAAGTTAGAGCATTGCCAATGAGTTCTAAGTAACATGCATTCATACCACTGCAAATGAGGAAATGAGGATAACCATAAGACAATCAAACATTGAACTCTTTTCTGAATCTTGAGTAGTGAATCCAAACTCTGTATTACATAAAGAAACACAGTCTTCCACAATGACACAATATGAGTGTTCTTTCCAAAGTTTCCAACCCTTGAGGCATTCCACCTCTTGTCCTTTATAGATTTTTCATTACAATCTTGGATTCCTTCCTCCAACATGAGGGGATTTCGAATTTTCTTGACTTGACACCTACTCAGACCTAAAAAAGACTATTAATTACAAGAGACGGTTAACTAACAGTCCTAGAGTCCTAATACAGTCAGGAGTACAACTCCTTTTATGATAGTAACAACCTAAAATATGAATTAAATTTGATATTGATAGCTGCTCCTCGTTAACTTCGACCTTGGTGATGTCCATAACCCCCCAACTGGCCTTCAATAGCTTCTCTTTCATTTGCCCTGAAAACTAGGAAACTGTCCCCTGCTTCGTTCTGTCTGAAAAATAGGTGTTGGGACAGAGCTTTTATCTCCTCATAAAAAATGTGTTTTGCAAAACTAAAGTAGGCTTTTGTAGATCACTCTGTTCTGAACAAAAATATCTCTTGTTTTTTTGTAATACCTTTCCTACTGCCCAGAAACTGTCTTTGAATAGCAGTTTCGTAGTGCAATTTGAGTCATCAACTTCTCCCAGATCATAATGAATTTGAAGAAACTGAAAGAGTTTTTTGTAGATAACTATGTTAGGAAGAAGAACCTCTTTCAGTTTTCCAAAATATGCTTTCAGTTGCTCAAGAGACCTCCTGGAAGTTGACTACTTAAAACAGTTTTTCTGCTGAAAAAGGCTGCTTCAGTGATTTCGTAGCGCAAAACTTTGTTCTTGCAAACGATTTTCATTTTGTGAATTTTTCCTTTACTTGGGATTTAAACCTTCTCAAATTCCCTCCTCATATTCTCCAGCAGCATTCTCTTTCAAAAATATCCCCTTCTTTCCTTTGAAGATTGATCAAAAAGAGCAAAACTGCACCTACATCAGTTTTTTCCAAAAACTTTCCTCCTTAGGATTCTTCTCAGCTGTTTCCTTATTCCAATATGCCACATATACTTGAGATTACCCATCCACAAAACAACTTCAAAAAGTAATGTCCTATCTTTAATCAAAATTGTGTGAAGGTTTCATCACTTACTGCCCTATTCCTTTGTTATAAGAAGAACTTCGGCGTAAATCACATGTAGAAAACCTTTGTCAACGCATTTCGAACCAACTAGTGTGGTCCATCGTTAGGACAAGTTGAATGAGTAGATCTAACTTTGCATATTAAATAGATGGGGCAGAATATCCAATGACCAAATTTCTAGACAAGGTAACAACTAAAATGACAACAGCTAGATTTGACCGGGAAACAGCTAGATTCACTATGATGAGGGGTATAAACTTTATTTAATTAAATAAGTTAATTTGGTTATTCTTATTAAAATAAACGTAAATAGAACATACTATAATTATAA
>APFE031216621.1:0-13045 GCA_000404065.3 Pinus taeda | reverse complement strand
AAACAATATGTACAGAGAGGATTAAACCTCTGAGGGAGCCATAGCAATCTCTTTGTCAAGAAACTTTTACAAAAATTGCTATTCTGTCTGTTTACAGAAGCTGTGGTCATAGCCAAAAAGCTTGAACATCTTTAAATGGACCCAAAACTAACCAGTACAAAACTGATGACTATACATAGCATGGTTACATGAAAGGAGAGCCCGAGCAAAAATCCTGCATATAAGCTGCTTCAGCTGGAATTGTTCTGTAACGAGCCCCCTGAGATTAACCGTGATTCCTGGAGATTCAAAACTAGATTGATATCCCGTAGCTGCAAACAAATGAGCTGGAACTTACTTGGGTTCATCATTAACATTTTCGTTGACCGGATCCGGGGTGCGCTCCCAGGTGACCATCATCCCGTCTTCCACCTCCATCAGATTGCCATCCGTGGGTAATTTAAGGTGCAGGATATTTTCGTAACTTTTCACTGGCTCGCATTGAATGATGTTCTCCTGAGGAGAGTCCCGCTGGGTGCTGTCCTCTTCCTGACCATCCTCTTCGTGCAGCTCCGTGGCGACTTTGATAACATCTTCCGCCCCTCTGCTCTTAGACGACGAATTTTCCATTGAGGCAGGAACAGAGCTGACTAGGTCGTCTTCTTCCTCAGAGAAGATGACCTTGACTAAGGCCGAGATAAGCGGTCTATTGAGCCGACTCTTGAATGTGAACCTGGCAGAGTTCAATGAACTGGTAAGGGAGGGACCAAACTCGTCTGAGGGTGGCGAGGAGGGCGAGGCCATTGCTAATGGCGAAATGTGACGAGGTTCAAAGTTGCCCCTCCCCCTCGACCCTCCCCGGAATCCCGAATTCCTCCCATGCCTGGGAGTGCCTCTACAACGGGGTGCCATATTTAGATGAGGCACCAGATTGACCAGGCTTACAGACTGTGGGTTCAGGGGAAACGCCTGAGGACTCGAATGGACCCAGAAGGAAGACCCGACGGAGGAATGCGAAACACAGACTCTGCGTACCCCAGAAGGAGACTCGCCTAACCTACAATTCTCCACCTCAATTGAGTGGATCCAATACCCAACCCAGACCTCCCCAGCAGTAGCGGAAACCAGATTTTTAACGAGGTTAGTGCCATGGACAGACCTGAAACTCCAAAGACAGAAGGCTAAATCCGAATTAGAGCTCTCAGCAGGAGCGTCGAGCAATGGAATGGATGACCTCGAGGTAATCCGCAGGGGATCGTTCTGAATCCAAGGCGGCTGCCCCTGAGAGCAGGACCACCATTGGCGATCACCGCGGCTTATCTTGAGAGGACCAGAGCAAATGAAGACCAGAAAAATCAGAGCGAATGAGATCATAAGCGGGCTCTCCATCCTGATAAACTCCCTCTGCGTGCTGTGAGCGCGTGCTTGCAATAAAGATTTAGGACTTGCCTTCAACGCAGAGCAATTAATACCGTCCTCTCCCCGTTTAACTTCACCTGTAAGCTTGCCAGCTGCCGACTGCGCATGCTTCATCACTAACACCTTGTAATTACCTCCTAATGACACCCGCATCCGGGTGAAAATAAATTATATTATTATTTTAAATAAATTAATGAATTTAATTTTAAACTAACCATGAATTTAGTTTATATTTTTACCTGATTTAACTTATTTCCATAAAATGATTTATAAATTATTAATAATAATATTATGATATTAACAATATTAAATTTATTTTGACCTGGGTCTTTTAGTCAAAATTAGCCGTTAGATTAGTTGTTGGAATCTCTGCTCAGACTATTTAACTGCTAGGTTGGATCTGTTTCTTCAACTTGTCCTGACGATGAACCACACTGGTTGGTTCAAAACGCGTCGACAAATGATTATTTATGTGATTTCGCCGAAAATTCTCTAAAAAATGTTATGGATCACAGAAGTCTAATTTCCTTATTAAAAATCTGATTGTTGAACAAGAAGAAAAGTTGGTCCAACTACTGAGAAAATATAAGGAAGCTTTTGCATGGGATTACCGAGACATGAAAGGAATTGATCCCCAGTTGTGTGCGCACCACATTTATATAGAAAATGATGCTAGACCTGTTTTCCAACCCCAGCGGAGATTAAACCCTCATCTTAAGGATATTGTGAAAGCTGAATTAAAAAAACTTCTAGATGTAAACTTTATTTACCCAATATCTGACAGCAAGTGGGTCTCCCCACTAGTAGTGGTGCCAAAGAAGAATGGGAAGTGGTGCATATGTGTAGACTATAGAGAATTGAACAAAGCAACCCAGAAAGACCACTTCCCCCTTCCATTCATTGATCATGTATTAGACACATTAGCAGGAAATAAATTCTTTTCTTTCCTAGATAGCTTCACTGGATATAATCAGATTCAGATTATCACTGAAGATCCAGGATAAAACTACTTTTACCTATCCTTGGGGAACATTTTATTACAGAGTCTTACCCTTTGGGTTATGCAATGCCCCTGCCACATTTCAGAGGGCCATCCTCAACATTTTTTCAGATTTAATAAATGAAGGGCTTGAAGTATATATGGATGATTTCACACCTTATGGAGATGATTTTGAGCCAGCATTACAAACATTGGAAAAGGTGCTGCAAAGATGTATTACCACCAGGCTCTGCTTGAGCCATGAAAAGCGTCATATGATGATGACTGAGGGACTCATTTTAGGTCGTTATATCTCAACAGTTGGAATACAGGTAGATCTGACTAAAATTCAGATAATTTTGTTAATACCTACTCCTACCACACAAACAAAGGTACGCAATTTTATGGGGTTTGCTGGTTATTATAGAAGATTTATAGAGCATTTTTCTCAAATTGATGCACCTTTATATGCACTAATAGGGAATGTTGGTTTCATTTGGACAGATAAGTGTGATTGTGCTTTTGAGGATTTGAAAAAGCTTGTACCAACAGCCCCAGTGCTAAAGGGTCCAAATTGGGATTTTCCATTCCAAATTTCATCTGATGCTTCAGACACAACAATCAGAGCAATTCTTGGGCAGGAAGAAGATAAAAAGCCATATGCAATTTATTATATTAGAAATAATCTATCTCCTGCTGAATTAAACTATACTGTGACTGAAAAAGAATTTTTAGCTGTAATACATGCTGTAAATAAATTTAGACATTATATAACTGGGTATCCTGTAGTTTTATATACAAATCACTCTACCATAAAATATTTAGAAAATAAACCGGTTACAAATGGAAGAGTGACAAGATGGTTGATTCTCTTGCAGGAATTTGACATCGCAATTAAGGATCAACCTAGAAAAGAGAATCTTGTAGCTAATTTTCTCTCATGAATGCCAAAGCCAGCGGACGCAGCAGTAGTCGAAGATCAATTTCCAGATGAAAATTTGTTTGCTATTACTGTTAGAACACCATGGTATGTCGACGTTGCGAATTACTTAGCAGTAGGCAAATTACCTAAGTATTTAACGCCTAATGAATGAAAACCGATAGTGCAGCACATTACCCGATTCTCATGGATTGGGGGCTACTTATTTCATACAGGGGCAGATATGCACATCAGAAGATGTGTCCAAGAAGATGAAATATTTGACATTATGAAAGCATGCCATGATGGGCCGTGTGGCTAGCATTTTGCAGACCACAGGACCAGTCACAAAGTTTTACAAACAGGCTATTACTAGCCCATTATTTTTAAAGATGCTAAAAAGTTTGTTCAAGCCCGTGATAATTGCCAAAGGGCAGGATGCCCTAGACAATCTGATGAAATGCTTCTGAACCCGTAGTTAGTAATCAAGCCATTTGAGTGATGGGCACTCGATTTTATTGGTCTTATTAACCCATCATCAAATCAGAAAACATACATATTGGTTGCAACATAGTATGTTACCAAATGGGTTGAAGCAGAGGCACTGCCAAGAGCTACATAGGATTATGTAATACATTTTCTATTCCAATTATTTGTGTGATATGGCCTCCCAAGGGACATAATTACAAATGGAGGACCACAATTTGTAGGTAATAAAATCGCTGCAACATTAAAAAATTACCACATTCGGCACAAAATTACAACTCCATACCACCCACAAGCAAATGGCCAAGTAGAAAGCACTAATAAGGTAATTGAGGCAATACTTACAAAAATAGTTGTATCACACAGATGTGACTGGGCTTCAAGATTATTGGAAGCCTTGTGGGCATACCGAAAAACGTGGAGAAACACCACTGGGTATTCACCATATCAATTAGTATTTGGAAAAGAACCCATATTTCCAATCGAATTCAAAATTCAAACATTAAGAACAATGCAGGAAGTGGGTTTGAATTTAAATGAGGCCCAGACTAATAGATTACATCAAATCAATGAGTTAGATGAAATCAGGCTCTCAGCTCTGTAACACACTGCATTAATTCAACAACAGAGCTAAAAATGCCATGGCGCCCTTATTAAAAATAAAATCTTCCACGAAGGAGATTGGGCACTCCTATATGATTCCAGGTTTTAGGATTTCCCCAGAAAACTCCAGACACAATGGCTTGGACCTTATGAGATACAGAAAGTGCATGACAATGGCACCATTACATTGACTATCATTGATGGATCTAGACATTCTTTCAAAGCAAAAGGTCATCGAGTGCAACTTTATCACAAACCACTTACTCAGGAATCCTTTTACCAGAAATTACGAGAAAATTCCACTATGCAGATTCTTGCTGAGGAAGATAACCCCTCCTTAGCATTAATTCATTGAAAAACTCCTTTGTTTCTGAATTTTGTACATAAACTTTTCTCTTTAATTTTGCTTGTATAAACTATTTATTTATTTTTTTTACATATTTTTACTGTTGTTCCATTTAAGGAACAACTGTTGTTCTTCTTAAGGAACAGTGATTGTTCCATTTAAGGAGCAGCAGAAGATTTCTTTATTTCATTTTCATGCTATTCCTCTTAAGGAATAGTTGTTGTTCCTCTTAAGCAACAGTTGTCATTCCTCTTAAGGAACAACAATCTTTCATGCTTATATTTTTGTGTTGTTCCTCTTAAGGAACAATTGCTGATCCTCTTAAGGAACAACAGTCATTCCTCTTAAGGAACAACAATCTTGCGTGCTTATATTTGCGTGCTGTTCCTCTTAAGGAATAGTTGCTGATCCTCTTAAGGAAACAGTCGTTCCTCTTAAGGAACAACAATCTTGTGTGCTTATATTTTTGTGTTGTTCCTCTTAAGGAACAATGATCTTGCGTGCTTATATTTGTTTGTTGTTCCTCTTAAGGAACAACAACTGTTCCTCTTAAGGAACAATAGCTGTTGCTCTTAAGGAACAACACTTCTGTGTGTTTGTATTTTTATTGTTCCTCTTAAGGAACAACACTTCTGCGTGTTTGTATTTTTGATGTTCCTCTTAAGGAACAACACTTCAGCATGATTATATTTTCGCCATTCCTCTTAAGGAACAGTTGTTGTTCCTATTAAGGAAAACAACCGTCCCTCTTAAGGAACAACATTTTCACGTGTTTCTATTTTGCGGTTCCTCTTAAGGAACATCACTTCGCCATGATTGTATTTTCACTGTTCCTCTTAAGGAACAACTACTATTACTCTTAAGGAATAGCAGTCGTCCCTCTTAAGGAACAACATTTTCACGTGTTTCTATTTTGTTGTTCCTCTTAAGAAATAGCTGCTATTCCTCTTAAGGAACAACAGTCGTCCCTCTTAAGGAACAACAAATCTGCATGTCCATATTTTTGTTGTTCCATTTAAGGAATAGCTGTTGTTTCTATTAAGGAACAACAACCGTTCCTCTTAAGGAACAACAGCCTTGCGTGCTCTTACATTTGCTGTTCCTTTTAAGGAACAACAATCCACGTGTGTTTTTTAGTTGTTCCATTTAAGGAATAGCTGATGTTCCTCTTAACGAATAGCAGCCATTCCATTTAAGGAACAACAATATTACCTTCTTACATTTGTGTTGTTCCTCTTAAGGAATAGTTGTTGTTCCTTTCAAAGGAACAACAGTTTCGCTATTTTTTTTCTTACTTTCTACCTTTCCTTCTAAGGAACAACAATTTCAATTTGGAGTGTTTTTAGGCTGTTCTACCAAAGGATCAACACTTTATTTTTCACTTTCTTTACTTGTTGTTCTGATTGAGGAACAACTACTGTTCCTCTTAAGGAACAATAGTTTCGCGTGTAATCTTTTTTTTCTTTTTTTTTTTACCATTCCTTTTAAAGGAACCACAGTTTCGCATGCAGATGCTCTTTTTACTATTCCTCTTAAGCAACAACAGTTGTTCCATCTAGGGAACAACACTTTTTGAGTGATTTTTTCATTGTTTCTTTTAAAGAACAACATTTTTTTCATAGTTTTTGTGAATAATGTTTCACTCTTCATGATCCTTTAAAGGAAAAGATACAAATATATGCAAGGACACAAAAATTAGAGGTTACTGAAATAAGCAAATCAACGAAAAATTGTCATCTTTAAAGAGATTTTTGTATATTGATAAGAAAAAGGAAGGACACAACTATCTATATCACTTTGTTGTCTTTATCTTCACTAAAACTTAAATTGATTGATTATTTTTTTCATGTTGGTTCTTCCCTAATTCTTATAATTCTCTTTGATTATTATTATTGAATAAGAATAAGGTCATATTTTCCTCTATTGAGATGTTCAGACTTCTTCCACCATCCCTACTCTTAAGGAGTGTTGAACAATCCTCTATATATAAATAGGAAGTGCTATTTAAAAGAAAAGGAAAAGAAAGAAAAAATATATCTATATGATTACTAACAATCCTATGATTTGTCAGATGAGGGATAGGGGGTCTCATCAAGAGCCAACCTACCTTGATCATAAGGAAGCAGTGAAGTGGCATTCCCACTATGGCCACCACACCAGGGATATGATCCAATGGGCACATCAGAAAAAATAAAAATCCTTGGAACAGGAGGTCTCATCACAAGCCGGCCTGCCCACCTTTCACTCCTTCCTGGTGATTGGTATTGTGATTCAATTGGTTACCAAGCCAACACAATGGCCTCCATTCTGACATCACAAAGCACTTTCCTAGGCATACATAAAGGATTATGGTTCCAAGAGTGAAAAAGCAACTCTGTCAAGGTTATAAACACCTATGGGAAATAGAACTATGCTGATGGTATTGAAGTCATATTTTTCAAGACCAATAGTAATTATAAACCCTTTTCTTATTTCTTTATCTTTATTTCAAAAGGGATTATGTTCCTAAATTCCTTTTGAACCTTTTATGCATGAAATATCGTTTAAAAAATCAATCATAATGGTTTAAGTGGGATGAAGACTGCATAAGAATTTTACCTACGTCAGCTATCCTTCTCCCTTTTTCGCATCACTCCATAGCATATCCATATCTATTCACAATTTTCATCATAAGCCTCAATTTCAGCAACTTGATACTTTTTGTGATCTTGTCATGAATATGTACACCTTTCCTTTTATATACTGTACGATTGCCATCTAGTACATTGCTCCTCCATTTAATCGATCAAGGACGACTTATCATATTTTAGGGGGGCATGGGTGACTTCCAAAGTACTCTTACATACGTGTCAGTTTCCTACTTGGAGGTACTATATTGCCCTTAATAGCAAGTTTTAATGGTATTGATGTTAAAAAGGTATATTATCCGATATGCACAGTTTGTTGTTCCATTGTTATCTTGTGTATTGATGTGTACAATTAACAGTGTGCAGAAATTGGATGAAATGGGAGGTTGATCAGTACGCAGCGAGCCACAGGTACTAACAGTTTCTAACGCTGCACGAGAAATTTTGGTGAGAGAAATATGGATCACCTATTTTACACGATTACAGCAGCCCCATGAAACTGTGGCTATCAAATTTCAGCAGGATTTGCAGGGTGATCATTCCATAGTAACAGGAAGGTGAATAATAATGACAGATACAGTAATTGTAGAGGTATATCGACTACCAGCAGTTGGACCCATATGGACACATAAGAAAGTGAGGCTTCAAGATGCCATGGCCACCTTTCGAGACGAGGGACATAACCTGATCGTTAAAGGAAAAGGAGTCCAGCCTTCATCTCCGGGAGAACCATGGACGGAACTAGCTAGAGTAGTGCAGAGCTACATTACATGCAATGAGAGAAAGGATGTGGTAAGACCATGCCACCTCAATTATTATCAACTAAAACAGAAGTGTGCCATAAATTTTCCTGCATATCTAATTTTTTTGTTGCATGATGCTGCTGAGAGCATAAAGAAATCCCATCATATAGGTACTGTAGTAAGCCACCATTCTTTAATTCAATTGATAGTAAGTTATAGCCTTGCTCAACAACAGACCAGTTGGGAAGAATTGGTGTTTTCTATAGACGGGGGACTAGCCTTACTAGCCCCAAAAAGAAAAAGAACCACGAGCACAACAAACAGACCTCAAAAACGAAAAAAACTCCTCCAGATTAAGAATAGGTAGGGGAATGTTTGAGAATCTCCAGGGTAGCAGCATCCAACCCTTAGAATTACACAGTTCTAAAAGTGAGCAACCCTCACAAACTAAAGGAGAAGATAAGAAAGAGTCATAATTGGAAGAAGAAACTGAACACACTAGTGAAGAAGAAAGGGAGGAAGTGGAACTTCCCTTAACCCTCAGTGCAAGTCCACAACAAAACCCATTGCAGGAGGAAGAATTGGACCAGATTTTGGCCAATATGAGTGAGTATATTCAGCCCCAGAGTTTGCTCAACCTCAATACTAAGGCACAAAAATCATAGGAACACTCTGCCCACAACAAGAATACATCAGAGGAAATAAATAATGAGGAAGAAGCAGGAGTAGAAGCCACTCAGGAAGTGGCAAACCAAACGAGGGTTACCTCTCCAGAGGAACCTAGTCCGAATAATGCAAACACTGAAGTGATGCTCCAAATAGAGGATATGGAAACCATCCAGGGCAAAGGCACAACCCTTGAAGAGCAAAATCCAACTGAGCAGCCGAGTCCAGAAAAAATAGAAACAGTTAGAGAAATAGTTGTTCCTCCTGAGAAGAAGAAGAAAAGTGAAATTAAGAGGTTGTGAAAGGAACATCAAAAGCTGCAAAATTTAGTAAAACAACTCAGATGAAAGATAAGCGCACTGAAAAGGGGGGAAATCTCAAGAATAACCCTGAAAACAGTGGATGCATCCATACAAACTGAGCCCCATGATACAAGGGCCACAGAGACTCAAACCGAGCCCATACTCATTCAAGACCATAAGGAACAATATGCAGTTGTTACAGACGCAGATGCCCAAACAGAAAATGCACATGTCTACGATAAATATGTTCAAACAGAGGCACTATCCTCCAGTAATTCAGCCACCTAGACATTCCACGATAAAGAGACATAGACTATGGGCATTCAGAATTGTAATAAGAGTACCTAGATAGATCTTCAACCCAAAGATGTTTTAATGAACAACAACCCTGGTATAACAAAACTCCAAGAGGATTTGGCACAAGCTCAGTGGACTATCATGAAGCTTGAGGAAGAGACTGTTTCTCAGAAGAAATACCAAGAATTACAACAGCAACTAAGGAACATCAATGCATCAGAGAACGAAGCCTTCGATAAATATAAGAGGGTAGAAGAAAAGGTTCAAGAGGTAAAGAACAGACTGAAAACAATTAGGAGTCAAATGGATACTCTCTGTTCTTTATATACAGACGTCCTAGCATGTAGGTCACCTGCAAAAAACTATGCTTTATTTCTGTTAGAAAGATATTTACAGTTAAAAATTAAGGCTATTAAGGCAGGGAAACCTATAGAATTAAAAACTATTGATGATTTTATAAACTTCTGTAAACACCATGGAGTAAAAGTTCAACGATTACTCTGTGAGTTTTATTTACATAATTTTATATTGGAAGAGGAAATGGATAAGAATCCCAGTCCTTTTGTGGGTGATGTATAGTTTCAAGCATTTATTTCATTTGCTATTCAGCAGTGAAAGTGGCTCAAGGCCCATAACACTTTTCAGAGACAATAAAATGGGCTATACCTTTGGGTTAGGGGTGAACTGAAAAACCCATTACAACTACTAGTTAAACATAAAAGCCTAATGAAAAAAGAGGGAGTGATCCAGACCTTGGTATCCTGCAGAAGGGTACAAGGCCATATATGGTTGCCTGAAGGGCAAACATGGCCCATCTTTGAAGTCTGAGCTACAAATCATGGTTTTAGACCACTTCATGACAATCCCTCTCCAGCTTATTCTTTGACTGCTTTGCACACAAATTACATGGTTTTCATGAGGCCATGAAGAAGGGTAAGCAGGAGGGTGTGTTGAGCTATGAAAAGGTATGAATTTTCCATTTATTTCGTTATCTTTTTCTTTAATCATAACTCCTTTATGTTCTAAGATGGTAATATATCAAAGAATTGCAGGGAAAACTAGGGAGTTACTAATTATTGCAAATTAGTTAATTATTGTCTTTTTCCATGCAGAAAATAGAAGAAATGGAAAACTACCATTTGGAAGGAAAAGACAAAACAAAGTAACTGCTATTCCTTCACCAGGAAGCCATATCCAGACAAGAAGATCAAGATGGAGCGCGCAGTTAAGGATAAGAATGAAAAATTGCAGCATCAACACAAGAAGACAAAGGGTTGACTGGAGTTAGAAGATAGAGCGTATCCCTCAGGATCTCTTGATCCTGATGGATCCTTGTTTTACAGTCTATTTGTTATTTCTTGTTTTATCCGCCTAGCCATTATAAAAGGGTCAACGGTTGTAAAGATTAGATCAATCATCAATTATTGTTATTCAGAACTCGTTGTTGTATTTCCACTTTGATCATCGACTCTCGTTGATTAAAACAGAGTACGATTCCCTGTAACATTTTCACATATGATTAATACATAAGTCAGTTGTTGTTCCATTCTTTTATACTGAAGTAATTCGGCGGTGCTTCACTAGTGGCTATGGGCCCAGCTCTGGTGGATCCACTTGTTATCTATACCATTACTTTCAATCGTAGTTGTGTGATGGTTTGGTTTGCTTTCCGTTTATTTGAATCACATTGCTTTACTGTTCCTTGTTTCCAGAGTTTATGAATTGTTTTATTGTCTATGTTGTAACTGAATCGCGTTGCCGTTCCTTTTCATCATAATAATATTATTACCTTCTGCAAGCTATATTGTTATGCTGTTCATTTCAAGTATAAAGCTTCATTGTTCATTAAAGATTGTTGTTCATTTCTACTAAATAACATTGTTGTTCATTTCTTTTCTGCAAGTGTTTGGTTTTTCCTTTTAGCATCATTACAGTTAGCAAATTTATTCCATTTTCTATTAGTAGCATCGTTGATTTAGTTACTTGTCATTTCTAGTCAGTCGCTTTAGTGTGGAGTGTGAGATAAACAACTGTAAAGAACATTGGCTATTACTATCAGAGTTCTCATATTGAGGATCTTGTTTATGTTTGATTTCATTTACATCAGTTGAAAAAGGAAAGAGTTATTGCTATTGCATCCTTGACTGATAATTGTTATTAATTTCCTGAGTGAATGATTTAGTTTTAGAGCATTGAGTTTCTTTTAATTGCAAGTAGGTTTTGTTTCAAGCATTCGTTTACTCTTGTATTTGAAGCACTATACTGCAAATTGGAAAAAATTACCCTTGGATTAAATTGCCACCTCAGATTGAGTACACTCTTGAAATAGAAAATCATTCATGGATTGATAATTAATGTAAGATAAATAGGAGTTAAAAAGACACCTTTTATACCTCAACAATAACCATAAAAAAGGGTACCCTTTTTTGATGATCGATGAATTCTTTGACCAGTTGAAGGGAGAAGTAGCGTTCTTGAAGATTGATTTGAGATCAGGATATCATCAGGTACGCATCAAAGAAAAGGACATCTATAAGACTGATTTCTAGAGCAGGTATAGGCATTAAGATTTTTTTGTGGTTCCTTTTAGTTTGATTAATGCTCCAACTACTTTCATGCATTTGATGAATAGTTTGTTGTGTCCTTATCTAGACAAGTTTGGGATTTTATTCATTGACGATATATTGATATATTCGAAGAACGAAGAGCATGAATAACACTTAGCAATAATATTAAGATTGATAAGAGAGCATTAGTTGTATGCCAAGCTTAGTAAATGTAGATTCTTTCATGCATAGATACATTACATGGGACATGTTGTTTCTAGGGAAGGTATAGTAGTGGATTCAGAAATGATAAGAGCTATTATGGAATAGGAAACTCCTAGAAATGTGGATGAGGCCAGATCATTCATGGTTTAGTAGGTTACTATAGGAGGTTCATCAGGAACTTCTCACAAATTTTCTATCCTATTACAACATTGTAGAGGAAATGAAATAAATTTGAATGGACAAAGGACTGTGGAGAATTTTTTGAGAATTTGCTTACAAATGCTCTAGTTCTAAAGATTGCATATCCAGAGAAATAATTTGTGGTGTGTATAGACGCTTGTAAAAGAGTAATTGGTGGTGTCTTGATGTAGGAGGGATAAATGGTATGCTACAAATCAAGGAAACCGAATGAGCATGAGAAGAATTATGTGACACATGATCTTGAGTTGGCAACGATCATCCATGCATTGAAGATGTGGATAAACTATCTTATTGGTAGGAGTTTTGTGTTGATCAGTGGTCACAGTGGATTGAGATACTTATTTGATGAGCTGAATCTGAATGCTAGGAAAGGTAGATGGTTGGCTACAATCAGTGAGTTTTAATTTGAGATTAGGTGCATTAAAGGAAAAGAGAACAAGGTTGGAGATCTTCTTAGCATAAGAGTACAGGTAAATCACATAGCAACTATGAGTTCATAGGGGACAAATTTACAAGATCGGATCTTGCAGGAAAGTGTTATGAAACCAACTCACAAAGAGATAGAAAAGATAGATGAACGCCTTATAAGTCAGCCACTTCGAGGGGGCAACCTCCTTTACATTACACAAATGAACAATTCTTCGATGATACAAATGACAAGACCTCCTTTCTATATATAGGAGTCTAAGGGGTCATAATATAATTAG
>APFE031216620.1:0-11658 GCA_000404065.3 Pinus taeda | reverse complement strand
TGAAGGAGGAGCTCATCTGGATCGCGAGGCTGGACTGCTACAACAAGCGTTGGACTTGAGGTAGGATCGGAAACCATTTGGTTTCTCATAGAATAATGTATGTTTAGAGAAGGATTGCTCTTGTTTGGTTTGTTTGTCACTAGAGAGTCTTAGACTCCTAGGGAGGTTAGGTTTGTCCGCAAAAATAACTCTTTCCGCATGACAGTATTGTTTTAACGATTTTAGCAACAAAGATAACTTAGTCCTTTTCATGTTTAGAGAGTCTGAAAAGGGACAAAAAGGAAACTCCAGTAGTCCTTTTTCATGGCATAATCCCTTAAGTTCGAAAAAGTATAAAATAATATAAAAGAGATGACTTTTCGATAGCTTTAGCAAGCCAAAAAAGAGAAGCACACGATATTTTTGTGGAATGATCCCTCAGGTCCAAAAAGATTAAAATGTAGAGGAGGGATGGTGCTTCCCCTTACTTTAACAAGCTGGAAAGGCCAATATCTCAACAATATTTTCATATTTTACGAGTCTAAAAAGAGCTTAAAAGTGACTCGTTTTTTAGGAACAAGTGATGTTTTCAGGTAACAAATGGTTCCGGGTAAGTTTGGAACTTCTCGAACACGGCAGTGTAAAGAGGGTGGCTAACAGAATCACTCATCACAACTGTTCCTCAAAAGGGTAAACAATCAAGTGGAGGCATATGATCGTCCAAAAGAATGGAGATGACAGTAAGAACACAACCAAGACTCAAAAGGCTGATAGCAAGGCAATAAAAAAGGTTATTTACTAAGGGTGGATTCATTTTTTAATGAGATTGAATCTTTAGAAACTATTCTTAGTGGCGGGTTTATTTTTTAGCGAGCTTGAACCCTATGGTAACATTGCTCATGATAATAGTCAGAGATGTTCAATTCACCATTAACACTATATTCTTTCGATAGTCGTACAACCTATTCAATTACTCCATCAAATTGATTAGAAATACAAATACATGCTTGAAAAATGAGTTAAAAACCAACATTTTACTTGAATTACGTAAATAGTAACATAAAAGCGGTTTTACCTCTCATTTTTACCATTTCATTCAAATTTGGGATTGTTGGAGCTCTGGAGGTGTTTTCCCCTCAAATTTTATCCGTTGTTTTCGGGAGATCCGGTGGACTATTCTTTGCACTATTAGGACCAGGTAGGAGCTAACCTTGAGCTCTTCAATTCCATTCCATCCTTTTCCGATTTAGAGCAAGCTTTCCCTTTCTTCTAAGCCCCAGGGGTTTGAAGAGTTCGTTCTCTCCCCATCGTAGCTAGTCTACATCGAAAATTGTGATGCATACTGAGCTAGCCATTGGCTAGTCATTATGCATCTCACCCTGTACACAGGTAGGGTGCGATGAGCACATAAGGGAAAGTTTGTGCAGTGTTTTTCATGAAATGTTTTCCTGTTTTTGCCCAAATCAGGATCCTAATTCATATTTTTCTTGTGTTTCAGAGATTCATCGGATCAAGATGGTCATTACATGGCGCGAATGCGAGTATGAAGAAGAGGACATGATTGCCTTACATGATCCGAGTACGGTTACTGCATTGTGAAACTGTGGCTTGCTCAAATTCTTCCGTAGATCCAGCATGAGGCAAAAAATCAATTTGTTGCAATATCTTCTTGATGCATGGGATCTGACCAACCAGGTGTTCCATATTAGGGGAAAATCCATTCCTTTGACAGTTGAGGATATTTACTTTTTGACTGGGTTATCGAGGCATGGAGCCCCTCTCTCACTATCATGATCCGGCCATGGGGGTGAATCTGTGAGGGATTATATTCGCCAGTTTTGTAGAGATGGATCTCAGCCAAGCAGGGATGGAAAGATCAGTATTCGAGATGTCACTGATCAGTCCTTGAGGACTATTTTATTCACCTTTTCTAGATTGGCTGGTAGTGCGACTCTTCATTTGGCCAACAGATTGTATATGCAGTATGCCTTGGAATGCCTAGAACCAAAGGTATTCAACTGGTGTGAGGCAGTACTTCCAGTTATATAAGAACAACTTTCCAAGGTGAAAAATAGAATATCCAATAACTTTGGTTATGGTTCCATTCTAACTGCTTTCGCCTTGGAGAGGATTCCACTGATGCAGCCATAGTACATTTCACTACGATTTCCAGCACCGAGGGAACCACGGATGCAAAGATGGGTTGATCTCAAGGCCAGACATGCTGGTTAGTCACAAATTTCATTCTCTGATGCCTTATTTGAGTGGTTCAACCATCAGGAGATGGTCTTCGCCAAGTATCCATACGTTGGGATGGATTTCCGAGGTGACCCATATTTGGTGTTACCGGCTGGCGAGCAGTGTAGTGTTATGGGTAAAATGATCTGACCATATCTTCGTTTATTGGTTTTTATAATGTTCTTGTGTTTTTTTAAATGTTATAAAGACTAATCAAACTCGTATATTTGTGTATATGTTGGGGCAGTGTGACTAGCAGCGTGCCCAAGGGCAGCAGCTGACGTTCCAGCAAGAGAGGCTGTAGGGAGGGCTATCCTTCACGATCTGGACATAGCAGAGACCCTTGCAATATTGCAGGATCAGATCAAGGGTCTCACCCTTGGTATTCAGGATGTGAGGACTAACGAGTTACCTCTGAGATTACAGCGCCATACCACTGTCCTGCTGAATCGATGGACTAGGCTCTTATGTATGATCGCACAGGCAGTGACTTGCTATCACCAGCACCATTAGGCTAGGGTGATTTTCTTCATTTTTGAGTTTTTGGGTCGTATGAATGATTTTGTCCTGGACACAAAACATTTTGTAAAAACTATAAAAAGTTATATATTTTTGATTTTCGGAGTTTTATTTTGGTTAAGTTATGTGATCCTGATGCAAATGTTAATTGAAATGCTTTTTCCTTTATCAATGCTGCAAATGTCTATCTAACACATAATTTGCTAATGAATTAGTTAATGTGTTTAAGTTTCTAGAAATGTGTTGATATTGAATAGAATCAAACTACCTTTCCAAAATCCTGACCCTTGGGAACATACGATAGATAGTTGGATTACGAATGGAATAGATGCCAGTCAGTTGTAGGATGATGAGTTGTGAATCTAGCCTGGCAAGAAGTCGGTGTATGCCACGTGTGATGGCATCAGAGAGAAGCTCCATCAACACATTGTACTCAACGATGTTGTTCATTGATCGACCAATACATATCCCTCTGAAACTCACTAACTCGCCGTTTGGATCAAAAATGGCCCAGGATGCAGAAGATAGATTCCATGTACTACCACTAGCTTTGTCGGTGTATCCAATGAATGATTCCAATAGGTTCAACATCTACAACAAATTCAAAGTAGATTACTTAACCAAAATGATAACTCTTGATGAAAATAAAAACGTAACAAAAGCATATAAAGAGATTACTACACTTAATCAAGCATAGTAACACTTAAGATACAACCCGTTCCGAGGTTGCGACAGTGGAATCCCATCATAATCTACTAGCTCGTAGGCTCCTTTTGCTAATACTCTTTTAACAACGTAGGGGCCCATCCACAATGGTTCGAACTTACCTGCTCCCAATTTATTGGAGTCCTGATCATAAAGCAAGACCAGGTCACCTTCTGAGAAGACACGGGGTTTGACATTTTTGTCCAATTGCGCCTTGACACATTTCTTATGATCTTCGTTAGCCAAAGCGGCATCACAACGGGTTTCATCCAATTGGATTAGTTCCAAGAAATTAGCCTCTTCCTCTGATGTTTCGGGAAGTAGATCAATTGCGAGCTTAAGAGATGAAATTTCACACTGAATTGGTAAGACCGCTTCCAGGCCATACACCAACTGAAAGGGTGTAAATCTAGTCGCATTTCTCACTGATGTCCTATATCCCCATAAGGCTGAGTACAGGATTAAGTGCCAATTCTATTTGTGGACTCCAATCATCCTTTTTAGCATGTGCTTCAGGACTTTGTTGATGGCCTCAACTTGTCTGTTAGCTTGTGGATAACACGGAGTAGAACTATCGTGGGACAGTGCTAATTTGGTAGCCAATTCAACCATCATGTGATTGCGAAAATGTGATCCATGATTTGTGACTATAGCTTGTGGAACACCAAATCTAGAGACTACATGATTGAAAAAGAAATGAGTAGTCGTTTCTCCGCTTTTGTTTAATGTAGGCAATGCTTCAGCCCATTTTGTAAAATAGTTGACTGCAACTATGATATACTCATGCCCCTTGACCAAGGAGGGGTTACATGTCATGAAAACTATGCCCCGTTTGGCAAATGGCCCAACAACAACTACTGGATGCAGCGGTGCGGGTTGTAGTTTGGTTTTCTGGTAACCTGACTGCAATTATGAAATCTTTGAATATAGTAGGCCAGAAGTAACTTGATCGTAAGATTTTTTGTGTCGTAGCGTAACTAGATTGATGGCCCCCACACACACTTGAATGACAATCATTCAGGACTTTTTCGGCCTCCTCATGCATGAGGCACCTTCGCAGAACTGTATCGATACCATGACGGTAAAGTGTATCACCGATGATCATGTAGTCTTTGGCTTGGTATTGAGATGTCGTTGTTCGGAGCAAAAGGTATTAGGCCTAAATGTTTGGATTTGGAGATAGATTAGTATATCTCCATACCACGGATCACTTGACAATATCAGAAATAGAGATTCATCCACGATTGATGCTTTAGATGTTGAATCGTTGGATGACGATGGGAGGTCGCATAGTAATTCCATGAAAACTAGAGATTTCTTTGATTTGGATTTCATGAATTCCAGATCAAAATCTTGCAAAATGGCTATCCATTTTGAATATTTGCTCCCTAGTAATTGACATGACATAATGTAAGTCATAGGGTTGCAATCTGACAAAAGAGTAGTTTTCCGAAAGAGGATATAGTGTCAAAATCTTTGTACTGCTTGAACAACTACTAGAGCTAGCTTTCAACATAGGAGTACTTGATTTCTATATCATTTAAGTTTCAACTTAAATAATAGACAGGATGTTCAATTCCATTATCTTCTTTTACTAAAACCATTGCGATGGTTGTATCTACTGCGGCTAGATACAAGTTAAAGTTTTTTTGATAGTTAGGAGTGCAAATTAATGATGCTTTTATTAGGGAATCCTTTAAAGCATCAAAGGGAGCTTGTGCAACCTGATCCCAGTTGAAGGGCACTTATTTTTTCAAAAGATGCATATAACCTTTAGCAAGTTCGACCTAATCTGGAATGAACCTCCTTAGAAAGTTTGCTTTCCCTTGGAGTTTTTGAATCTGAAGCAAATTTGAAGGTTGAGGCATGTCGACAATTGCCTGAACCTTACACGGGTCGAGTCAAATCTCATCCTTAGAAACTATGAAACCAAGTAAATGACCAGAACCGACACAAAACACACATTTTTGTGGATTGAGTTGTATCTTGTAGTGTCGGTAACATAGAAATATATCTCTCAAATGCTGCAGATGATCAGTTCGCTTTCGCAAATGAGTCAGTAGATCATCGAGATATGGTTGAACGATTTGTTTGATGTCATGGAAGGCGTAGTTCATTGCCCTCTGAAAAGTTGCCCCTACATTTTTTAAACCGAAGGTAGTTTATGGTACACGAATGTACCCCACAGACATATAAATGCAGTCCTTGACTGGTCCTGTGGGCGGATGTTTATTTGATTGTATCCGGAAAATCCATCCATGAATGAAAAGATTTCGCATCCAGCGCATTCATCAATTATTTGGTCGATGAAGGGTGTAGGGTAGTTGTCCTTTGGACAAGCTTGATTTACATCCCTATAATCAATACACACTCTAATCATTCCTTGCTTTTTCATGATAGGAACAATATTTGATACCCAATCAATTAGAGGAACAGGGTAAATGAAACCAACACGTAAAATTTTTTCAACTTCTGCCTTGATGGCAACGGCTTTCTTTGGGTGAACCCGTTGAAGCCATTGTCACATTGGTTTGACATCTAGATATATCTTGATTTCATGTTCAACGATGCTCGAGTCAATGCCTGGCATTTCTTCATATGACCATGCAAAGACATCTCTGAATTCGCGAAAGAGAGCAGAGTATATTTCCAATGCTGAAGAAGAACAAGATTTGCCAACATGAATATTCTCTACAACATCAGGTTTGGTCGAGATATTTGTGGCGATAGTTTCTTCAATATTGGACAGATTTCACTCTGAATCCATCGTATTTATAGTATTTGAGAGAAAATAAAAAACTGAAGGATGATTAAGTTCGCCCGAATAATCTTCATTGTTATCTTGAAGATGGGAACGATGGTGGTAATCTTCCCATGGTGCCTCTCCTATCATCATTGACTGAATGATTCCTTCGTCTGTAGAATGTATACGTGACCAAGGATTTGAATAGGTGCCATATTCTAGAGACCTATCTATCCAAACACTTGATGAGTGTTGATTTGAGTTTGCTACCCAAGCCAAGAAAATTGATTGCTACAAACTTTCTATGGGCTTGGAGGCAATACCTAGCGATGAACCATGCTAACAAAATATTCAGAAATCTTCTTAATCTTTGTTGATGTAGAAGATACCATATTACAGGTTTCCACCATGGCCACTTCCGCCAAATTACTCATAGGCGGGAGGGAAAAAGTACCCATTAAGGCAGGGTCTTTTAGGAGGCCTACTCCGATATTTTGAAGCGGTTGAGAGCTTCCATGGATCATTAGAATGATTTTCGTAGCTTGTGAACTATTGGGGAAAAAGGTTATTTGGTAAATGATTATACTTCTACCTTGGAAGGGAAATGAAATCTTTCTAAAATATGTTGACACAACAGCAGCCATAGCATAAATCCAGGGCCTTCCCAGTAGGATATTGTAATCAATATTTCCATCGATAACTTCGAATTCAATTTCTATTGTCTTGCCCCCCAGTTCAACTTGTAAGTTACTTAGTATCCCATACGGTGTGTATGTTCTTCCATCGAATTATTTTAATGTCATTGATGATCACGACAAGGGTGGTGAGCCTAAAGTTTTCTAGCAACTCATTGACATAATACAGGTAGATGCCCCCTCATCAATAATTGTACGATGAACAGTTTTGTTGAGGCCTTTTACCTGTATAAGGAAAGTGAGTTGGGCCGGTAACTGAGGTTCATATCCTTTGTGGTTAAAGGCCACAAGGTTGGAATCTGTTGGGTCAATCCCACCTATTGCTGATAATAAAGCCTACTTTTGGGAGGGGAAATTCTGTAGTACTTCAAGTGTCGACATAGTGGATGGCGATTGAGCCAGATCCTCTACTATATTATAGTTTTGTGCTGCTCGAGCATGAGGATTAAATTTTGATTTATGTACTACTCCCTTTGGTGGCTTTATAGTTAATTTAGGAATGATGGGTGGCATAACTTCTGATGAAGTTGTTGTCAAACTACTGGGTTGATTTGTAGCCTTGTTGTTCGACATCTGTGGATTCCCATAATCTTTATTCCTTGTTGATATCAAAGCATCATTTTGTTGTTTCAAAATGGACAACATAAGCAGTTGGGATGGGGAAGCATGATCGATAGCAACCAGATTGGTTTCTAGATTTGGAAACGGATCAGTCAATACTGCAGAGGTGCTTGAAGTCTTCAAAAATTTCATGACCACAACTCGATGTGGAACATTTTTCATATAATGGTCCTCATCACATATGAAGCATGGCTGATTAGGTTTCTTTCACCCAGTAGGGTTTCCATAAGACTTCTCAAGAGTCAAATCTTCCTATTTCTTCTTTTTTGTTTTGCCCTTTCTTCTTGCCCCTTGGTTTCTTCGGTTCTTTGCCTTTGTTGAATAACATGGCATTAACCTCTGAGGCAAGAAGTTTGTCATTCACTTTTTTACTAGAAACCGCAAGGGCCTTACCAGATGGAGCCTTTGTGGTTTGCGTACTTGAGGTGCCAATCATGCCATCGCCAACATGAGTGTCCCTGTTTGATTTAACAGGGGGAAGAATGGAAAATTCTGGTCTAGGGGTATTAGGAATTTTGTCATAGAGCATGCCAGACTGAGTATAGATTAAGTCTAGGTATTATGCATTAGCAATGACTTGCTCTTCAGTGACAACTCCTCCCTTGGCCACATCTTCTATAATAGAAGGTAATAACGACTTAATAAACCACTCAACTAGAAGTTGATCAGGAACATATGTCTTCACGATTCGACAATGACGTCACCACTCATGAATATGATCAGATATGTGAGTGGCTGTTGTCTGTTCAAAATTAGTAAGGATCTCCATTCATGTTTCATACCTTATGGGTAACTGAAAGTGGGTTAAAAAGGTAGTGGCAAGGGCGCTGAAGATATCGAATGAAGCTCTAGTCAATTCGATGTACTATTTCACTGCCGGACCAGTTAGCATTCGCTGAAAAAGGCGAAGCCTAATCAAATCATCATTGAGGATGTTGGATGAACACCACAAATGAAAGGTCATTATGTGATTTGATGGATCTTCACCCAGGTTTCCATTGAATTTAGGAATATCTGAGGGAAATTTATGAGGAATCACTGGCCACCAAGGGGTGTAAGCAATTGGATCATTTGTGAGTCGGTTCAGATCCGGTAATTCTAAAGTTGCTACAAAAGGCAACTGTTGATTTAGGTTTGGCGAAGCATACCCAGGATAAGATGGGATTTCCTAAGTAGTAGGTCTTTGCATACCATCATAATGTATTTGATGCTGATAAATTTGATGAGGTTAATGGGCATAACCATTATAATATGATTGTTGGTAACTATTCTGGAAATACGGTTGCCCATTACCTGCAAAGCTTTGTTGCTGAGGTCCTCAGTAAGCTTGCTGGAATTATGGTTGTTGATATTATACTAGCCATGGTTGTTGGACCATTTTCTATTGTCCAATACTACATGTTTGATCAAGATGAGGGGTGATAGTACCCACTTGAGCCTGAGTCGCTCCAGTTAAGTAGGTACTAATCTGAGGTTGTGATTGAGCCATGGAGATAAGAGGCTATTGTATTATGAGCTGAGAGACTTGAGGTTGACATACAACAGGGAGCGCTTGTACTTGCGACACAATCACAATAGCAAGTGTAGTGGGAATGTTCGACACAGGTTGATTTGGTTGCATTGAATATACAACTCTTGGTTGTTGAGGCAGTATTGGTACACAACCACTGGATGCAATTCCAGTTTGACCTAAATTTTGTTGTGAACTCTCATATGGTTGTTCTCCCGGAGGGAACAATGAAAAGGCATACTACCCCCCATATGGTGGAAATCTAGTGTTCAAAGGATAAATTGGTCTTTGGGGACTGGACTGCCCAAATTGATACTGATGTGAAGGATCAATTTGCTGAGTTTCAACATAAGAAATTCCAGATAAGATTCCGGATGAACAAATAGGAATAGACCATGCTGTCAAAATAGTCCCTAGGTGGACTCCATCTAGCGGTTGAGAACTAGTTGGGACAGATGGTATACCAGCAAACATTGTCGGAGTAGCAATAGGAGGCTTTGTTGCTGCTGTATCAGATGACATAGTCCTAGATGTTGATGGTTGTTTAGACATATTTACTCCATCCAAAAAAATTTCTAGCAATTCGATAGGAACTTGCGATCAAGGGTATTAAAAGAACTAACCTCTGTAATAGAAGGATATAGGTGGATCCCAGTTCCAAAATGAAATGGGGTATTGGATGGAGTATCCTCTACAATCTCTTCTATAGCAATCAATCCAGGTGGAAGAGGTAGACCGTTAGGTCCATAAAATACTTCTAGAGCCAAAGAAGGTATAACTTCTACAGTAACAGACACTAGACGGGTGACACCTTCTGAATCACCTCTAGATGGAGATGGTTCAGGGATAGAAGTGTTTACCATTACACTAAGATCAGTTCTAATGTCCTCTTGTAACTACAGAACTTCTTATGTAAAGGAAGATGTACCATAAATATTTGGAGTAACTGGAGTCTCTGATGATGTTGAAACACAAGTTTCAAATAGACCAGGAGAATTCGACTCAGTTAAACGAGACCGTTTTGCCCGGAATGGTTTCATTTCCGGAGTCAAAGACAGTTGACTTGCTAGTCTCCATGAATGATGGGGTTTTGATTGAATTTCTTCCATGATTGCAGATTACTTAATCAACTCAAAATTTAAAAGGGGCAAATGTTATTCCAAATTAAATAAATTTTATGACATTTTAACACAACTTGCTTTTAAATTTTTAAGAATCGAGAAAAATCTAAAGGTGACTCTAGTTGCCTTCGATTTTTAATGAGCCTAAAGTGACAAGTGCTCAGATGGAACTTTTCTTTTAAGGAGTCGAAAAGGAACCAAAGTGACTACTCTGGAAATCTAGATAGAGGGATTACCAAACCAATTGCAAAACTACAATATACACCTTGGTGGTAAATTAAAGAGAAATTACCAAGGACTTTACGTACAATAGTCAATCTTCCCGAATGATGTGTTCAGTGAATTCCGATGGATAGGGTGGCAGACGCGACTTCCTAAGGATAAAGGATATCAGCCTATTGTGGTCTCCCATTATATACTCGATGGTACGAGGAGCACAAGTCTGTACTAGCACCTGCCGTATCAAAGAGGAGGAATCACCCAACCTTCAATGAAAACGATAGTTACCAGGTTTTACAACGCCGGAACATGTCTCTAGCCTATACTTCTATATATGTTGTGTTAGGTTCCAAAGCATTTTTATCTTCATTAAGGTTTTTTTTAGAGTTGATTTTTCTTAGAAGTTTGTCGTTCAAGGTTCACCACATGATGTAGATGTAAAATTCCTAAATATGTAATCTAAAATGATAAACAGTCATTTGTTTTCTTTTAGCAATGAAAATCCTAGCTACTAAGGAAAGAAAAGTACAATTCTTTCGACAGAGATCAGAGAGCACACACTAAATGCACTTTTCCTAAATCTTTTTTTGCATGCAGTCTCAATGCAAATGCACATGCATGTATTTGTTTTTCCGTTTCCTTAATGTGAGAATGCCAAAAAGGAAAATTAAGTATAGATCTGAACTATTTTCTTCAAAGCGACACTTCAACAATTTCTTTTCAAAATGAAAGGAAGACTAAAATGACACTTTTGATTTCGAACGGAAAATTGCTTTTGATACTTCAAATATTGACAATTCAAATCAAATACAATGACAAAAGTACAATCAACTATCTAGAAGAGGAAGAATTTATGAGACTCTTCTTCTTGACTCAAAACGATAGTTACAACACTTTTTAATCAAAAGACAACAATTAAATTAAGCTACTCTTAACAAAGGAGGACTGTAAATGATGAAAAATACATAAAAAACATTCACAATTCTTGATCAATGGAGGCTGAATAATGTGAAGGAGGCTTCAACAATGATATACTGATCATAAGCAACAAAACTATTGAATAGATCTAAAAACAAAGAACAAAAAACCAAATTGCAGAGAAGGAAATAGTATCATTAGTTCATCACACCTGTCCTTAAGGGAAACATGGATGCATCTCACCTGCAACACATGCGAGGTGCGATGCATCTAGGCTACCAGTTACAAACAATGCAATGGACCAGGGAATGAAACTCAACTTGGTTTTTACTCAAAATTTGTAGCTAAGTTCAGTGATTTAGGCTGAGCTATGATAGACAACAAACAAAA
>APFE031216618.1:0-11732 GCA_000404065.3 Pinus taeda | reverse complement strand
AAACTTAAGGCGAATCTATTGATGAGTCGTGATCCCTCGGGCGCATGAACAGATCTATGGATCTGACTGACTGTGGCACATTGAGGGACTTTAAATTTGGCCCTAATCAGAATTCTGCAGGCAATTTGAAGGCACAGTGCGAGGGTACGCAGCACAGTAAAAGGCTCAGTGCGGGGGTACGCAACGCAGCCAAAGGCACAGTGCGGGTTACGCAGAAAAGGAGAAGGCACAGTGCAGGGCGCACGCAGCACAAAAAAAGGTGAAGTGTGAGGTACGCAGGTAAGAGAAAGGCACAGTGCGGATGTATGCTGTAAGTCAGAAAGTAAAGGTGCGGATCTGAAGGAAAGTACACAGAGCAGAAGAAAGACCAGTGCAGATCTGTGCAGTTGAGTCTTAGAAGAGCTGCGGATATATGCAAGCCCCTGTTGGTGAAGTTGCAGTCTTATCTTGAAACATTTGTTGAATGTATTTTACCTATTGCTGTAGAATTCTGAGTTTAGATTTCTGGTATTATCTTTCTATTTATTGCACTCTGAAGAATTGGGTGATTCATTGGTTCATTGTATAAGGAGATTGGGTGATTTACATGTACTTGATGATTATTTATGGACCCAGTCTGAAAATTTATGAAACGTGGTCCTTAAAGAAGTAAAAGAGCTAAGGGGGTTGTTGCTCCTTTCCAGGAGAGACTGGAAAATGAGAGTTGTAGCTCTCTACAGGTTGCAGCCTGCGTACTGGTAAATGACTGCACCAGTACAAAATCATTGTAAAAGAAGTTTCTAATTGAAAGAAGATAGAGACATATTGCAGCAGGTGGTTTTCACCCACATTGGGTTTCCACCTTATATCTGGTGTTCTTTGGTGTGACTATCTGTTTTTCTTGTTTCATGCTCTTTATTATATACAAGTTAATGATCAATATTTGAAGATTAAATTAAGGAAGGCATATTGAAAAGAGTTTGATAATACTGATTCACCCCCCCCTCTCAGTATTATTTCCAACAAGAGAGTCTCTCCACTTGAAAACCTCATAATTTCAAAACCAATGGAATCTTGGAGTAGTTAAACAAAAATTAATGAGGATAATTATGAGAATCCTCACTAATATTCACACCACCATATCTAGGACGAATATCATTTGAAACTTCCCATCACTGCTGATTAGCATTCATAATATAAAATATCAAACTATTATTGGATTCATAATTGGAACTTGATAAAATTCAATATAGTTAATCCCTCTTTCTCTATTCATAATAGAATAGACCCATGTAAATGTGACATTCATTATGTAAATATAATATATACATTGTCTTTATGTATTAGCTTGGACCAATGTAAATCTAATATGCACTCTATTTTTGGGTAAGGAAAAGCATGTCACCATGATTAACAAAAGGATACTTGTAGTTAATCCATTTATCTTAGTTCAGAAATTAGCAAACGCCCACATAAATATAATGTGCAACTATTTTTGTTTAAAATGGGGAGAATGTACTCCCATAGTCAGTAGAAAGATATACATTAATAAAAAAAGAACATAAATACAGAGTAAATATAAATACTAAAATTAACCAAAACATAAATACAATAATAAGTCACTAGCCTTCCTATCTAAATATCTTCATTACCATCATTTCTATTGATTTGTGTTCAAAACAAATCAGAGATTGAACGTGACTCGTGCTACTACCATTTGAATTTCTTTGAAAATGAATGATGTAGGGCTTTGAGTTTTTGGGTTTTTTATTTGTAATCAGGCATCATGATTCATGATTCTTTCTAAAATTTTAATATTTAGTTGTATGAGAATACAAAACTAGATTGAAACCTTGAAAAAAATCTATGGATATTAGGATTATGTAAATTTAATAACATAAATTATAACTTCTACAAATTTTAACTGGATTTCGTACAAAATGAACCAAAAAATTTGAAAAACACAAGACAAAAAGAGTTGCCTCAAATATAATAGATACTACCTACTGAGAATAAAGTATAAGCCATTGGAACTGGATAGTGAATGATTTCTGATAACTTCTCTTAGTTTACAATGATTTGAAATCACAAATCTAGGAATATTCCTTACTTAAAAAAAACTACAAAACCAAGGTTTTAACACATATTATATCTCACTGAAAATGAAACCACCTAATACCACTTAAGAATATATGACCCATCATCAACAAACAAATCCAGGTCCATAGTGTCAAGTCCCACTAGCACAACAGGGTGAGGATGGGCCTCGTTACCAAGGTGACCCAGGATCAAGACTCATGGAGGGTGTTGCACCCATGCTAGGGGGAGGAGATACACTAAAATACAGTCATCTTAGGGTTGGTGTGGCCCAGGCCAGGAGCGATCCCTGGGTGATTTTGACAGCTTAGATTCCCATGGGTCACAGTTTCTCAAGCCACAGGTTAGGACTGGATAAACACATATCACGTGACAAAAAAAAAAGTCTAGGTCCATAGTAAAATACCAAATATATCAAGCCTCACTGGCATCAATGGTGAAAAAGAACATTGGGTCATGACCTAGTAAGGGATTTAATCACCTCAAGAAACCCGATATCCAACGTGACCCAAATCACCTTGAAAAAAGGAGTGGGCTCTAACTTAGATGATGATAATCAATAGTGCATGGGCATATCAAGCCATAAAGTAGTGAGGGGGTTAACTACTTAAAGTCACTTGATATGATGTATGGTCCACACCATCTCAACACTTTAATTCCAGTCCACGATAAACAAAATCATAGTTAATTTTAACATCTTAGTTGTGGATAGATATGATCATAAGGAAGGTTAGGTTTCATAATAGAGAAGGGGGTCTCATTTTAACACAAACACAAACACACACACATATGGTGAACTCCAACAAATGAAGATTCAAATATGAAATAGTTGATAAGAATATAATATGAAAAGAGCAGGTGATTATCTTGCAAAAGTAATTCCAAAACAAGAGCTATTAAATATTTAAATATTTGAATATGATAAAATCACAGTATGAAATAAACTATAGAATATCATTAGAAAACACTTTATGCCATCACATAATGCCAAAGCATTTGGTGTTATATTTCCATGAAACAAGCTAGATACAAGTTATATGAATTGTAGAGATGACACACTTATGCGTTTAATCACATGTTTTACATCAATGCTCTGAGTGACCATTTTACTAGCATGAAATACTCGTGTTTTGACTTGTTTTTGACAATACATACCTAGGAGTGAAAAAATGATATGATTGACCATTCACGATTAAGAATAACGTGTTATGCCTAAGGGAATGTGTGTAGTGCCTACTATCAGTATACCAAGTGCATGTACCTAACCACCTAACAAGATTTAAGAAGTGTATGTAGCATCTATTATTTGACTAACATATTTAAGGAAAAGATCATGAAATGCATACAACAACTATTATTTTATTTTATTAATAACATTAAGGTCAAGCTACTACTTAGGCCAGGGTCATGCAGTGGATTTTACCACATGTGACATTGTTGAACAAATCCTTGAGCCTGCAACTAATTATCACTTCCATTTTGTAGAGGAGCTCATCAATGCCCTTATGTTGGAAGATGGTTCCTCATGTGATGTTCCAAGAATAACCATACAAAATTTTCAAGTAATATAAAAATACGTCACCTAGCTAGAAAAAAACACCGATCTCATTGTATAGATTCAATGGATGTCTAATGTTGTGATTAGTGTATTCAAATAGATAAACAATCATGGTTCATTCTGTCCCCCCCTCGTATGCTCAATGTTTAACTGAGGGGGTTCTGCAATTTGTTTTCTAGTGAATACCATTTTAGTTAATTCGATAGCGACAACCATTGAAAAGCCACCCTCTAGTGGTTTCCAAAACCATTAGGGACCCCCCTATTCTACCTAGGGATTTTACAATACCATAAGATTCCATATTCTACCATACGACTTTTATCAAACATTCTTCAATGTTTAGCATATTGTTTGGACAATATTCCTCTAAAATTCATAAGGTAGCCTTCATAGATTAGTAATCCACAACTTCATATAACATGGGGTCTTCAAATCATTCTTGTAGAAATCCATGTGACCCATGCCAATCTCCACAAAATTGTTCAAAATGTTTCTCAACAAAGACCGATCATCTGGTGCCCCTTACGCTCTAGATTAATTAGTTCAAACACCACATTTTTCACATTAATCTAGATTCCATGATATAATAGCTCACATAGACACATGAATCCAACCTTTGTTAGTGAATCAAGAAATATTTTTCCCACAAAATAATGACAAATGATAGAATATGTTTGATTTGAATCAGACATAAGGAGGGATTTGACACACTTTTTAGATATTTGTAAAAATGTGTATGTACTATAATACAAGAAACTCATATTTTAAATATGCTTTCAGAATCTCTATCAATTTTAGGATGCTCCTATCCTCACCTATGTTTTAGCTGCCTTTGCTATTATTGCTTATTTTTTCTAACCAGTCAACCATGGATATGCATCGTTGGGTTGAAAAACATATTTCTTTCATCTTGGAGCATGTGCACATCTAGTAATGCTTTTCGATTTTGAGCCCATCCCTACTGTGGCTTTTTTGGGCACAAAATAATCATTTCCGAAGTCATTAAATCCAAGGTATTTTTTAAGGATTTAAATATTTCCCTATCTATAGTATTGTAGGTGATTATTCTGGTTTGAAAATTCATACGTATAGATTGTAGGTGAATATTCAATGAAAAACATGTAATTTACTATTAAAATTGGTAATTTTTTGGTGAATATCATCCATTTAATCATATATATGTAAAAATTAGGTGAATTTTTTTTTTTTTTTATTTATTTATTTATTTATTATTATATTATATTATTATTATTATTATTATTTATTTTTTTTTTTTTTTTTTTTAGGAAATGCCCAAAAAATGCGAAATCCCCCCCCCACCCCCGGAAAATATATATATATATAAATAAATAATAAAAAAAAAAAAAAATTCCATAATTAAATCCCACTTACACATTTTTCAGTTATATTGTATGCATTTTTCGTTAAGAATGACATTCATTTCGAAAATTAATATTGCAAAGTGATAAATCATTGAACTTCAGAATGAGTGATTATTTATGAAAAATTGTATACCGAGTTACTAAAATAATTAGCAAAGTCAAATTTAATTTATCCAAAGTAGTTATAACATTTCTTAATCTGCAATTCAAACTTGAAATCCACTCCAAAATAGGTACAAAGACTTTGATGAGTACCCAAGCAATGCATTCACAAAACAAATTGAATGACTAACATTTGTTAATGGATATGTAAAAATAAAAATATAATATCCAATCTAACCATTATTAATCAATTTAGCAGTAGTCATAATTTAGCTACACAATATTGGATAAGGTTATGATTTCTTGATGGCTAAAATTATTTTTTTAATATATAAATAAATTTAACACCTTAAAAATCCAACAATTTTATAAATTATCAAATTTGATATTAAAAAAATTACCCAAACTTCTATAACTTAGACTAGGATTACACTAGGCTTTAATTAATTCTACATATATACAACCAGTAAAATATGGAAGTGATTAGGATTTTTTATTGTGAACCAATGATTTATCGGGCTTGAATAGAATGTGAAATACCACGATTGACAAAATTCTATTGAAAAATACAATAATACAAATTAACAACTATGTATAGAATAAAAGGACACAAATGAGATTGGTAATGGAGTTCACCTAGTGTGGGCTATGTCTCTCGGTCCACTTCCAATGGAGTGGCGTCTTCAATTATGATGCAAAATAACTCAAATTACATCAATTCCTCAATCTCTAAAGTTGTTTATTTAATTTGTAGCTTCACAAAAAGCCTCTAAGAACTCCTTGCAAAAACTCTCTTTTCAAAACTCTCCAAAAGGGCATGAATTCTACGATTTATCACAAAAACAATGATAATCACACTGCAAAATCAAAGGAGCTTAGTCAAAATAACACAAGCACACTTGCAAACATATCTCTCCTTTTTTTGCACTTCAAAAGGGATAAATATTATATTACACATTATAGAACAAGCTTTCAAATAGCAAGATTTTGGCCTTACTATACAAATCATACTTGTGGTGTAACGAAAATAATATTTTACGTATACAGTGTTAGGGGTCCGTAGCACTGGGTTCGAGCTCACAGAGATTGTGGCCCTATTCATTGGCATAATATGAAAATAGGACACAATAACGTAATGGTTATAGATATTATATATGGTTCATTGTTATAATCATATATTATATTTATGGTATATTCTTCCAACTTATAACTCAACGAACCAATGTATCCACCAACCATACTATATTCCATGTCAAACTTCGACCATGTGCATTTTATAACCATATAAAATCAATGAATGATTAAGAGGGTGTATAACAATCTCACTCCAATGGCATTGTTGTTTGTACAACATGGACATATAAATATTTTCCATATTGAGCCGACATGTTTCGCATTATGCGGAGATCATAGGGTCAAACCGACAACCTCCTCCCCCCCTTTTTGAATTTGGTGATAAGGAAATCTTAAATATGGTATGTCTCACTTTCTATTTCAGCGAATTCAAGTGGCCTAATGGAATAGGGTCTGCCTAGTGCATTGGTGGTTATGGATTTAAACAACACTAGTGTCATTATGTTGAACTAAATGAAATTTTTGGGTTCAGCTATACCATGTGGCACCCTCTGATTAGGCCAGGTGTCACCATCGGATTGGTCCACCCACCTTACACATATATTCCTAGCCATCCAGTCATGTAATGTTATGTGTCGATGCTAGATACTGCCACATGATTTACTTTAGATGTTTCTGTTATCATTGAGCTAAAAGAGTTGGGTTGTATCAACCTTAAACCTAGCATAATTATTTCAAACCACTTTCACCGGAAGTTAGCCCTTCCAATCTGAGAGGGATCTCTCAAAACACTTATCAAATTCACTTTAATCAACTCAAAACTATGGATGGCTAATTTTGATTTCTTTTTAGGTGATTTTACAAGTGAACGAGAATCTGATGGTTGCCACCATTGGGCATGGAGTCAAATAAAATAAAATCATTGGCAAACAAGAGTGTTTAATGGAAATTGAGGCATTTCAGGCTTTAAAACTGATGTCAAATAAACATTCACAGTCATATATAGAAAATGAAGGAAGTTGGAGCACTTAACATGAATTCCAAGTAATCAAATAAACTATGAAAATTGATAACAACATAGAAGTATGATGAGATAGAACTAAAAGCAAAAATGAATCTTAGGTTAAAAAAAAGTATTTTTGCAAACTATACTTCTTATTAACTGGAAAAAATATACAAAAGTGGTCTTCTCACATCATCGATCCCCCTTTTTATCATTTGTCCCTATGAATATATACAATGAGAGGTTTAAAGCCAATTCTTAATGCAAATCAACTATTGAGAAATACTTGACACATATCTTAACATATGCTTCCACATTATCTAGTTGAGTTGAGTTGGCATTCATAAAAGTCAGGAATGTTGAGTATACTTGACAAAACTTATTTGAAAAACAAGTCTTGAAACTATTGGTTGTCTCATGCTGCCACCTCTTGACTTCTAAAATATCAAATCCTAGTATGGGGGGTTGAAATCCATCCTTTGTTGAAGATAGGATCCTATTACAATACTTCAGGAATAAAATATTTGAAAAATATGTTCATATCCTATTATATAAGATTTGATTTTTGACCCACTAAAAATGAGGAAACTAAAGAGTAAATTATGGGATTTGAGAGAATATTAATCAATATTCATTATCCAAATAAATTTGGAGTCAACCTTGCTGAGTTGGACCTCCACCAAGTCAAATTTCGAATTTTTTGCAACAAATTTGGCTAGGCAAAATTATGTAAAATAGGCCTCAAAGATAAATGCATATCTTTAAAACCCTGATAGATGTGTAAAAAATGAGACAAGATTTTGTATATTACCGCATTAAGAACCAAAAACTCCTTCATATTTCTAAAATTCCTTTCATTTGGTTAGAAGGTGAACTTGAAGTTGATTACTGAAAAAGTCATTTCCAGAATTTCTGTAGCAAAAATTGGTAGCAAGTTACAAAAAATACCCTTCTGCTACCATTCTGATCTTTTTGAAAGTTTTGAGCTCTTCACTAATGTTTTTTAGCTAAACATATGCCATTAAAACTCCCTAAGCTAAGATGTTTACTTGCATTCTCCTCCATGAAAAGTTACAACAATCCGTAGCAAATATCCAACTTAACTATGGGGAGTTGCTACGAAACTATGAAATTTATGAATTTTTGATGTTGACTTGCTTGACATGCTGACCTGCCTTGCTGAAAAGTAGGAGTTTATGTGGACACTTTCATGACCTATAATCCATCTAGCTTCCTTCTTGTTTGATGTTCAAAACCTTCCAAAACGTAGAAAAATAGAGTTTTTAGAGTTCCGTAGCAAACTTCAGTAGAAAATTAAAAAAACGCTTTATGCCACCCCTCTGCTCTTTCTGCAAGTTCGGAGGTTTTCCTTGATGTTTTTAAGAAAAATACATGCCCTCATAACTCCCTTTTCTATGTTCTTAGTTTTCCTTCTCCTCCATGAAAAGCTATAGCAGTTTCGTAGAAACATTTCAGCTTAACTATGGGGAGTTTCTACGAAATTTGAAATTTTTGAGTTTTTGATTTTTTATGATTTATTGTGTCTCCTTATCACTTCTAATATCCTATTCAACTGTGATAATGGTTTCCATGTCACCTTCATCTACAAAATGTAATCTGTATAGCCTACCGCGTGTCACTATGTTCTCTCTTTTTTATTGTTGTTGTAAAACTTCAAAATGCAATAACTTTCTCATATAGATTCCATTCTATGTTATTCAATTTGCATTGGAATCATCTCATTGAGCTCTTTGAATTGGAGGTATTTCAATAAAATTTTGGGAATTTTCAATTTTAGGCCATCCTAGATCCTCCTAGATCAATCCGCCCCATTGGGAATCTTTAGGACTGCCAAAAGGTAAATTATTCAGCAAATAGGTGAGACTACTTCTCCCTCACTTTCCTTATCTCAATCCAGTGTGCCTTGCTTGGATTCATTCCCTTAATACCCACTCAATGATATTCCACATTTCCTCAACATGATGTCCTCGTCTTCGTGTCTAGAATAACATCTTCCTACAACTTATCTAAATACTCAAGAGAAAAATTTTCAATGTAAGGAAATTGAATACTCTCATCCTAATTTATGATCATCAGTCACTCATATAGTTTCAAATTCCCCACATTCACAACTAAATATATTTGCATATATGGTGGTAGATATAACCAAAAATCATTAGTGCCAATCTTCTCCAAACTAGTAAACGGGCAATACTAGATTGGCTTGAGCTTCTTACCTTCCCTTGTTAACCTATCTTTGTTGATAGATAACCAAACTCGATCATAAACTTGGAAATGATTATCCACCCTATTTTTATCATACGTCACCTTGTACTAGGCTTGGCTCTTCTCTAACTATTCTTGCACTACTTGATTCACGATCTCAATCTTTTGAATGAATTTTGAAGCCTTATATTCATCCATATACTCATCAAAATCAACATGTTTTCCAAAACCCAAATCCAATGGAGACTTCGGCAGGAACCCAAAACAAAATTCAAATGGAGAATTCTATGTAGATGAATGCAATCCTCTCGCATCAGTCTCTATCTCAAATCGCTGCTAGAAGTCTAGAAATGCTAACACTGGTGCAATAATGATATTTTCTTTCAATGTATCAAAGGATTTTTGTTTCTTTCCTCGAGCATCCCAAAATCTATTATACCTTTTATCTCATTTTAAAGGTTCTCTAATATCATCCTTCGATATACTATTTGATGAATGAATCAATCTCCAAAAATATTGTGATCTCCTTTCGCATTATACATTTTTATTCTTGCTAGGATATATTGTCTTTGTCAAACTTCCCCCTATTTGGAGGCTTCTATAGTTAGTTTTATTGAGGTATTTGGCATGGTCTCTTACTCACATTTAGTCATCCTTTCTCTCTTTACTCAAAAGGGAGTTTCAATAAAATTATGTGGTCAAGGATGTAATGTTCTCAACCAAGGGTATATAGGTTGTCCATAATTACATTTCTTTAATTTATCTTTAGTTGTATAGTTTTGTTTTTGCACTTGTTTCATTTCATTTGGAGATAACATATCCTAGTTCATTTTCACAAGAGAATCACTACATAGATACATAGTATAGGCTCTAACCCTCTTTGTGAATTGTTATTTATCCCTTTTCCTCCCAGCCCCTATAGCTTAATGTATATTTAAATTATATTTTGCTTTGATTATATATCAAACCTAGTTAATGGATATTTCCTAACTAGAATTCTAGTATATCCTATGTTCCTTCCAACTTTTCTTGCTCATCAATGGAAATTAATGAATCTATTTAATGGCTAATGCTTGTTTCTTCTTGTTTGCATTCAGTGGAAAAAGGGGTTAACTAGGAATATGGGCCTCAAAGGTGCACCTATATCACTAGAAAATGGATGGTGGATTCCTGCTATTATCATTTTCCTGTATATTAAATGTGGAGGGTGTCCACTAACATGGACTAGATTTTCAAGGGAACCTTTTTGTGCAATTTGGCCATTTCTAAAACTATTTTTTGCATCCGGTGTCTTTCCATAGTAAGTAATTTTGACCTTTGTAACATATTTATATGATTAGATTATCTGAGGACATGCATGTTTACCATATGAAAAACAATTATCAATTATGCATTGGGATTTATAATGTTTTCCGTTGTTATCAACAACTTGGAGATTTAGTATTACAAAATTGTGGTTCTACTAACAAGACAAATGAAGAACACATAAGTTATTGTTAATTCACTCACTATTTGGTACGGAAATTGGCTTTAGATATCTTTATTTCATTTTTATATGATACATAGAAACCATTAACATTAATTGTGAAAAAGGATGGAGTAATCTACATTATAAATCAAATCAATGTCCACTATGAAATGGGCATGTAGATTAGTGTGAGCGGAGGTAGAAATCCACATATGAATCCAACCATTGTTCATTATGAAATAGGTATATAAAAAGAAACAACCATAATCTTCTTTGTCAAGCCAAAAATTGGCTTGAGAGGGACTACAGAGTTTAATTCCAATCACAATTTTCTTTTCTAAGCCATGCATCACTTTAGAGGGGCCACAGATCTCCATTTGAATCATGTAGATCTTTTGACACAAGTTATCACTTTTCATGTTTTGATGGAACCATGAAACAATCACAATTTGTCACATTAATGAAATTCCATTAGTTAATTTAATTATTACCGAATAATATCTTGCATTCAAGTTAAATCATATGGTGCTTGAACACCGTACAACTTGAAGCCTTGAACATCAATGACTGAGAGTTGTTTATACCACTTAGATTTCTTGTTGCAATAAGGTAATTAGTATGTGTAGAATGTATAGAGAGGAGAGAGATGAAAGGATATCTCCCACAAAGTGTAAATAACATTGTAGTCAATTGTGGACCCATTGGGCTCCAGCCTAGTTTGATTATCTGGCCATGAATCTACTCACTCTATTCATGACTTGGTCACATGGTTGGAGGGGAGCTTGGAGTATATAACTCTAATATTTTGTAATACATTATATTTCTCATATTTTAAACTACTCT
>APFE031216612.1:0-20710 GCA_000404065.3 Pinus taeda | reverse complement strand
CGTTGATCATCAATATAGCAACATCAATAACAATAAAACATCAAGAGCATTCACACATTAAAACAGTATGTATCCCGGGGAAAGCATCTCGCTAAAAACCCCAACTATCTGTATATTAATGATTGAGTCATGTAACATTACAAAGTACAATGCTTATCACAAGCAATCCAGTACCAGCTCCACCTGTGACACACAATACAGCTCAGATCTGAATCAATCACTGGCTCAAATCTCTTCCACTGCTTGCCTGCCTCCGCCTCCGCTGCTCAATACCTGCACAAGAACCGGTGATAATTTCAAGGCAGCCACGTCTTTCCTTGGCTAAATCACATGAGAACAAGCTACAATGTGGGCAAACTCATTGGCATACTCAATCCCCTGATTTGTGCAAGATCTGGTGCACAACTATAGTCACAACTGATAGCAATCTGATTCTCTAACACCTGTCCCTGCTGAACTGAACATGCTCTGACATGCAACTGAGTTAACTGATGTATTCATTAGTTGTATTATGAGTTAATAACTTGTGAATTAATTAATAACTAATTCACCCAACTTATCTCTAGTCTATTCGCCAGTTAGACTAAATACAACCAGTTTAACAAAGCTAAACTGAACACAACTCCATCAACTGCACCTCCAGTCCACTAAACTCAACTCACTTGAGTTCTAACTGAAGTCATGCATGCAAATATTCAACTAACCCATAAGAACCACGTATTTCCTTCATGCAATTGCATGGCCACATCCGTAGCTCGAACTGAAGTGCTCCAAGAGAATAAGATTAAGTTTATAGTCCAAATATTATTGTGAGATAATAATATTTGACTTTTCTATTTTTGACAGCCAGTCTAAAAATAGACTTGATCACTCACACTGTGATCACTCACACTGTGATCACTCACACTTTCATCAAAAATAGAAGTCCATCTATTTTTCCAACTTGATCAATCATCCATAAACAGCACCCTGCAATCCATAGACATGATCCATATGTCTAAAAATAAACATAGTCTAAAAATAGACTTGCGTCAAAAATAGCCTGCGGGCCCACTTAGTGAAGGCGACTCTTTTCACTAAGCTCCATCATCTTGTTGCAATATCAACACATGCAGCCGACACCGAGTGCCTGCAACACCATTTTTATTTACAGAACACAAGAATTGACTCATTTATAAAACACATAGCGTATACAATTAACACAGAACATAAACACACTTTTATATATTTACGGAACAATTACAAAGTTAAGGCCTTTCAGCCTTAAAACGAACTCATGCTCGGCTACATCTTGCCCACTCACAATTTCTTCACAAAATAAGATATCTATTACACCCCTATTGCATTACATTTATATAAAAAGTCTTATGAAGGACCAATCCTATCCTCTTCTGATTTTTCTCCACAAAAGCTCTCCAAAAAGCGTGCATGGATATTAACAATAGGAAGTCTATCTAGTCTTATCCATTCTCTCTTTAATTTTTTTTCTTTAACTTCTTTAAGGGAGATTTTCTCTGTTTTTTCCCTTTATTCAACTCCGCTAGTCCACGTCTTCATGTTCCACTTGTATTTTTCTTTAATTAAGAAAAGGGTGAGATGCACCTGCATCATAAGGTGAAACCATATGGGGTTTTTTAGTACATGCATTGAGCAAAGATGAGTTTAGAATGAATCCAACCAATTGAGTTTAATTTTGTTAAGTGGATATAAATCTAATAACAGAGTGGAGAGTATTCGCCAAGGAGGAGATCATAGTTAACATATATTTCTTTGCTCTATTCATCATGATTAGTGTTGTAGGCCCATGGTCGAAGGTTCACCTCTAGAAGTATTGTAATTTTAACTTCATTTACTCCCAAACTAGTCTTTTAAGTCTCATGTTGGAGCAAGTTCAATGAAAATTTTGGGAATGGACCGACTAGCCAACCCTAACTAGTCGAAGGTCGAGCCTTGAGATCGTTTGACAACACCCATAGGGATATGAGTTATGACTCCATACTACTCGACTTGGTCGGGGTTTACCAATGAAATTAATGTGGACGTAATCTGGACCATTGTGAGTGAGAGTGAAGCATGGGTGTTGAATTAAAGGAAGAAAAGTGGGTGGCCCGACTTCCGACTGTCAGTGGACTCTGAAAGCATTTTTATGTATGGGGTTGATATTATAGAGGTAAAATGATTTTCCCAAAACTCGTCTTCAACTATAACTATGTGTAAATTTTTTGAGTTTTGCATGGTTGGGCTTATCCTTGAAATAATTTGGAGGAAAGCTCAAAAAATGAACTCGTTGCATGCAACAATAGTGGAACAATTAACTCGGGAAGTCACATTTGTTTTGACACCAGATGGAAATAAACAAAGAGCATCGAGATAAAGGAAAAAATGATATATATTATAAAAAAATACCACACCACTACAGTCCAAGAGGTACGTGAAAGGAAGGGTTCCGAGTTTTTTTTTTTTTTTTTTGGGTGAAATGAAAATAATCCCATCTTATTTGTGAATTGAAAAAATATAAAGAACTAGTGCTAAGGATAAAAAAGAATTTGGTGGAGGGGTTTTTCAAGAAATTTTGTATTTTCATTGGAGTTGTCATCGATTCACAAGGGAAGAGAGTCTTAGGCAAAGAACAAGAAAGCCACTGAAGGGGCTTTCTATCACATTTACACTAGCCCCATTTAAGTGAACAAACTAATGATATTGATATTTGCATACAACCTAATATCTTTATTACCTTTATTTAATTTGTAAGGAAAACATATTACTTTTTTTTTTGCTAAAGCAAGAATCGGTCTTTCTATTCACTTGTAGCCAAAAAATAGGTTACATAAAATACAACAAACTCAGAGGAGAAGAGATCCATAGAGTTAACTAGCACCCCGAGCTTTGGGTCCTGAGCTAATGGCTCGAGATCTGGGCCAAGGGCACACAAAATGAAACAAACTTCCTAAACCATTCGATCTGACTAGCAAAAATCAAGAAAACTCAAGAAATATTTAAGTAGACCAGATGAGGAAATAGAGACCGCAGTGAAAAGATTTTGGGTCTGCTAAGGGGATAACCCTCGAGCAAGTGTGTCGCCCGACCCTAAAGAGAAACGTGCAAGGAAGATATCTCGGTCCTACCAACTTGCGCAACAAACCTTAGCCGTAGATCTGCTTATACTAGTTCCTACAGCTGAAAAGGATATTGGGATGGAAAGAAGAGTGAGGAATATCCACCCGATGAAGGCGGTATTCACTTTCCTCCTTGAGCCACATGTTGATTGGTTAGTGGCATCAGAGAATTTGTATTAAACCATTTAAGGTATTGAGGACACCTGAAAACCACTTTGACTGTAGCAAAACCTCCTTGTACTGTAGCAAAACCCTTGGTGCCGCGATTTAGCTTCACGCTCTTCCCCCACTGCCATCCATCGAAATGTGAGACCCAATTGTGCCAATTCTCGGGTCTTCTGTTTTTCAAACCCTTACCATCCATCTACTTAACTTTCAACTAGCTTCTTCTCCTTCATGCACTAATAATGCTCCCTATCTACGCTAGCCAGAGTGTGGCAATCCTCACGCAGTTTCCCTGCGGGTACCGACTCCCACGAGCAACTCTCGTTGTCTCTTGTATAGAGCACCCCTTCATTAGCCAGTCGGTCCTCCACTCTGTTGGCATTTCTACGCACATGAACAAATCTAAGTGTTCTTATTATTCCTAGGTGGGATTGAATTCGGTGATAGACTTGCAAAAGTCTCTAGTGGTTTGAAAATTTATCTGGTGTTGTGCCAGTGCCTATGTTTTTGACCGAATTAATTATTAATTCTGAGTCTGCCTCTATGATTGTGTTATGTAAATTGTAAGCAATCATAATGTCTAAGCATTGTTCAATGGCCATGAGTTCCACCATATTGTCATTGGCATTCCCCAAATGACTAAGAAAGATGACTTTTATATTTCCCTCTTCATCTCTTATGTCTCCTCTGTAACCAACATCCCCAGGGTTTCTTTTTGAGGCTCCATCTATATTGAATTTCAAAAAGCCATGGGAAGGGGGTTTGCCAGAAAGCCTTTCCTTCTGACGTGTGCCTTGTGATCTTATTTATGCCTTGAAGGACAGGTATCTGGAGCCCCAACAGTCCAAGAATGTGAGCATCCTAGTGACAAGGGGGTTTCTCAGGGGGTTGCTTCAAAAGGGAATTAACAATTTCTTTGATATGTTTTAATATATGTGCCATGATGCTTTGGGTTGAGCCAGATTTGTCCTTGAAAATCCTGTTGTTCTGTTCTTTCCAAACATCCCAGATCAAAAATCCTGGAATTAGAGTCCAGGCTGTGTTGACTGTCTCATTATCTGAGAAGTCTTTCGTCCAATTCATTAAAGTTTCAGTGATGTCATTTTCGTTCTTGTCTGTTTGATTGAAGATTGAGGCCACCCAGTTCCATAAGGTGGAGGTGAATGAGAAGAGGTTGAAAAGGTGATCCATATTTTCTTCTTGAAGACCACATAACTGGCATCTTGATGGACCAACAAAACCTCTCTTTCTAAGATTTTCCCAAGTGAGAATATTTTTATGTTGTACCAGCCATATGAACAGTTTGATCTTCATCCAGTGTGGGTTGTTCCATAGGTCCTTCCATGTCTTATCAGGGCTTGGATAGTTAAGTTCAGTGGCTATTCTTTTGGCTTCATTAAGGTTGAAGATGTCATCATTTTTTATCCCCCATCTTAGTTGGTCATTCGAGGTTGAAGTCAAAATTTTTCTCTTTTCCAGAATCACTTCAAGAACTTCAACTTGGGCCTTCAAAGGGGTGTCTTCACTGTAAATTGGTACCTTCCATATTCTCCATTTACAATTGTCCCTTGTCTGATCCCAGAAGTCACTTACCCTTTTCAATCCTTTATTGATGGTATCATTTTTGATACTGTCTAGTCCTTCTCTACATAGGTTAGGTTCCTGTTGCTAGTTGTCCTCCCAAAACTAGTTTAGCTTCCCACTTCTGATCTCCCAGAAACTATGTTTTTGAACTAAGGCTCTGTTCTCTTAAGCATTGTTCCAAATATGGGAACCTATGATTTGTCCTGTCATTTGAATTTGGTCCCTTTCTTGCCAATCCTTTGCATATTTCTGTTACCAGAGCTTAGCCCAGGGGTTTCTCATTTCCTTTAGCCATCTCCACCAATTTTTGCCCCCAAAACTTTTCTTAGAGTGTCCAGGTCATAGAGACCCAAACCATCGTGGGTTTTGGGTTTGCATAGCTTGTCCCAAGCTACTAGAGCCCATTTCTTTTTCTCTTCCCCTTTACCCCAAAGAAAATATCTTTAGATGTTCCTTATCTGATGTGAAACTCCTATTAGTATAGGAAGAGCTGAAAACATGAAAATTGGAATGGTTTGTAGAACAACCTTTGTAAGAACTAGTCTGCCTGCTAGATTCAAAGATCTGCTTGTCTAATTACTGACTTTTTCCTTTAGTTTATTAGTTACTAGCTCCCAAACTTCCTTACTCAGAGGTTTGTCAGTGAGAGGCATTCCCGGATATTAGGAGGGAAGATCATCTCTTTGAAAGCCGAGAATTCTAGAGAGAATTCTTTGACTAGAAATATCAATATTGAAAAAGAAAACTTTTGATTTTGTGAGGCTTACCTCTATGCGAACAGCCATAGCGAAATCGTGCAGGATTTGTTTGAAAGCTTTGGCTTCCTTGACTGTGGGTGTGCTCTACAACATAGTGTCATCCACAAATTTCTAATGAGTCAATGTGTCCCCATTCTGAGTTAGTTTGAGTCCCTGGATTCTTCCTTCCACCTTGGTTGAATTGATCACTTTGCCCAATCCTTCCATCCTGAGAAGGAAGAGGAAGGGGGAGAGCAGATCTCCATGCCTGAGACCTCTCAATGGCCTAAAGGTTCTGGATGGAGAGACATTAAGAAGGATTGAACAATTGGCTATGGTAACCAGGGCCATGACCCATCTTATCCAGTTGTGGTCAAAGCCATACGATTTTAGAACTTTCTTGATGTATGACTAGATTATCTTATCATAAGCATTCACTATGTCAAGCTATGTTATCATACCTACTTGCTTATTAGTCTTCAGGGAATGGACCACTTTGTGATCTTGAATGATATTGTTGAGAATTTGTCTACCTTCCACATATCTAGTCTGCTCCTCTGACTCGAGCGTTGGAAGAAGGGGTTTGAGTCTATTAGCAATAACTTTGGAAATGATTTTATACACCACATTACATAAAGCTATGGGTCTAAATCTTTCTGGTGTCATGGCTTTTTCTTGTTTAGGGATTAAGGCTATGAAGGATGCATTAAGCGCTCTTAGAACTGTTCTTGATTTTCTCGAATCCTCACCACATCAAGAATATCATGTTTAACTGTTTTTCAACATGTTTTGAAGAAGTATACATTGAAACGATCTGGGCCTGGAGCTTTCCCATTGTGCATCTCTTTGATTACTTCATTGACCTCTTCTTCCGTCACTGGCTTGTTTAGATTATAATTATCTTCCCTGGTTACCAGTTTTGGAATATGCTTAGTGAAGCTGTTAATAAATTGAGATCTTTCTGCAATGGTCTCCTTTGCTATACTTTGAAAATGTTGTACCAGAACATATTCCATTTCCTTGTCAGTATTTAGCTCTTTCCCTTGAGGATCTATGAGTTTTGTGATTCGATTATGTGCCTTGTGTTCCATGGTAGACTTTTGAAAGAACCTAGTATTTATTTCCCCTTCTTTAATCCATTGCACTCTTGATTTCTATATCCAGAATATTTCCTCCTACTGGCATCTGTTGCCCCATTCTTGTTGAAGAGAGTCTGCTTGCATTTTCCTTTCCTTTTTGAAGCCTTCTATGATGAGAATTGGTTAGTTTCTTGTAATTTTTTTCCACTTCTATTTTGGCTTTAAAAATATTTCCAAATTCGTTTTTGTTCCATTCTTTAAGCCTTAGCTTGATGTGTTTGAGTCTCTGTTGCAAGAGAAACATTTTTGTGGCTTGAGTGGCCATGTCTTCCACTGACCATTTTCCAATATTAGTGATGAAGTCAGGGTGAGTGAGCCAAACATTTTCAAACATGAAAGGTATGTTCCTCGGAGTGCCCAATGAATCAAGCTTCTAGCTGAATAGGCGAGTGGTCTGATCCTCCGAAAGGGAGGATAAAAGCAGTCATGATATGGCCAGTGAGAAGGAGATCCTCTGATATTATGAATCTATCTAGTTTCGAGGCAACTTGAGAAGCTCATCCTCTCTTCTTGTTCCATGTGAAGGTACCATTTATTGTTTCCATATCCACCAGTCTCATGTTGTTTAGGAAGTTCTGGAAGGCAATTGAGTCTCTTCCAAGTGTTCTAGTCCCTCCTTTTTTCTCTGTGGGAGATCTGATCATGTTGAAGTCCCCTCCTAGAATATAGGGCATTACTGGATGTCTCTCTCTCAGCTACTCCAATGAGGTGAGGAGCCTTAGCTTGTCTTCAAGATGTTGAGGACCATAAATTTTTGTGATCATGTAACATTCCTTATCCCCCAAAGGTTGGATAACCATTGAAAGGTGGTTCCTGGAGCATCTAGGATTCCAAATTTCTGAGGATTCCATAGAGTGAGAATTCCTCCCATTGTATTATTTGATTTGACTTCTAGGTAATCATATTTAATAAGCCATTTTCTATGTATTTCTCTGATTTTTTCTACTGAGCATTTTCTTTCCTGTATAAACACCATATCTAGTTTTTCTTCTTTTAATATGTTGCTGAGATTTCTTTGTTTTATTTTACTTCCTAGACCCCTAATCTTCTAGGTTGTAATATTCATAATGATGGGTTTGTAAAAGAGTAACTGGTGAGATCTTTCATCTTGCCTGAATTAATCATGAGTTTCCCACACTCTCTCAGCATTTCATTCTATCTCTTCCTTCCTCTTTTCTTGCCTGGGTTTTTGGTGGAGTGTCCTAATGTTATCTCCATGGATTTAACCCCTCTGTTCTCCTAGCTGTCATGGTTCCTTTTGACTCCTGCAGCCTTTTTTTGAGACCTTCGAAGGAATAGCTATTGTACACTGTCAAACTCCTCTTATGGTAGAGAGTCAATCCCTTTGTTGGTTCCCTGCTCTAGAAATGTTTCTAGATCAAGATTCTCCCTCTCTAGAATATCCTATAGGTCGTGGTCCTCCATACTGCCTTCACATGGGGTCATCTCATGGTCCCCACCAAGCTCCATAGTGCTTGGTAGGTCCTCCTTTTATTCATTGTTTTCTTGTATGATTTCCATGCTATCCTCTTTTTCCTTCTCTGCATGATTGTCCTCTGGTTCCTTGTTCGTTCCATTCCCCCCCCCCCCCCTATTCTTCTAAAATCTCGAAACTGTTATGACTTGGTAGCTTTTTCTCTCTAGGTTTCTTTTGGTACCTTTTCCCCCTCATTTCCCTCTGCCTCCCACTTAGGTGAAACCTGCAGGGTCTTTTCCTATGTTGGATTTCAGGTTGTCCTCCCTTTTGTTGAGTGGGAAATATCTAAAGAGGTGCTCATGTTCATGACATTTATGACATTTGAATGGGATGTGTTCATCGTCGACCACCTGTACCCTTTCCTCATCATATACTTCTAGGATGACTTCATCTAGGAGTGCACCCGATAAGTCCATTTCTACACATATGCAGGCAAAGGAGGTATATTTACCTCGCAGAGTCGCCTCTGATATCTTTATAAAATGCCCTAATTTATCGCCTATAGCTTTTAAGGATTCAGGCAGCTAATAATCTAAAGCTAAGGAGTATAGTCTAATCCATACCAGGACCGATGTGAACGTTTCTCGCTCTAGGACAAAGTTCATCACCCAAGGTCGCATGTAAGGACCTGCAGTAGCATAGAAGTAGGGTCCTCCTTCAAATAATCTATCTTTGTCCTCTAGGTTAGTGAAAACCACTATGAAAAAACCCTTGGACCCAAGATGTAGATTTGTTTATCCCTTCGATTTCCAATTGTTTCTTATCCATGTGTACAATGCCTTCTCCATGGGCCATATAGCCATAAACTTACATATGGCCACGTAAGTTACCATGTGATCTCTGTGAACCTCTAGTGTAGGATCATTTAAGACCACCCGGGGTTTAATGTTTGTCTTGGGCTTTGAGGGTCCTGCTGTAGATATGTTCTCAGTTCTCTGACTGTTGTCTTCTAATTTTGTTTCCCTCCTTACTTCCTCATGGATTCCTTCATGTTCAAGAGATTTTATGCTTTCCGGCTTTTGAGTGCTTGTCGTCTTTGTCTCTAGCTCTCTTGGTTTCCAGAATTTGTTCAGACTCACCTCCTTGCTTCTATTTAATACATGTTACTATAGGAGGGAGTGGAGCTCCCCCCTCCGTGCCCCTCCATGGTTACCAGCTTGCATCTGTCGCCCCCTCTTCAAAACCCTAGAGTCTGCCGTAGAGCATCATAATCAGTATCAATTCACACATTTTTTTACTTCTCATATGGAAAACATATTACAAGAACATATTGACCCGTCATTTAAATCGTTTATTTTAGGATTAAGAATTATTTGTTTACTCACAATTGGCGAAAATAATTTGAATAGTCCAATTCAAGTAGAAAAACTAATTATATGTTAATTTCCACATCAAACCTAATAAACTTTCTAAATTTGAAGCACACTAATAAATTATATATTATTTATTATAATGTGTCCCTTGGTTGCTTTTGGTGTTTATTTTAGCACAAGATCTAAATATTTTTTAACGTTGTTGACTAAGAGAAGTTATAGGAACAAAAAAAAAATATTGTATTTCTACTAATGTCAAACCAAACTACCAATATTTATATTCATATCATGACATACAAGTCAACTTAAATTAATAAAGGCTACAAAATATAATAATAAATCATGATGTCATACATATACTGACCAAGACTTCATGTTTTAGATAATATATGCATGAAATACACACATGTCATCTAAATGTCCTTCAAAGTAGCTCGTAGATTTATTTCCTTGACCAATCTATTTGACATTGTTCATAACACATCGATTAACCAATTCTCATTATTGTTTGTTCCAATGAATGGAGTAGAAAGAAACACATTTTCTTTGGGGATTTATTTAACATTTACAGGTGAACAATCCACTACCACTTTATTATTTGCATCATATTTAGTATGATTTTCCCTCACCTTTTTCAACAATTCAGGGGGTATAACATTTTTTGAATTGTCAGTGATATTATGTAAATTTGGTGGTTTACAATCTGAAGCAATCCACATAAACAGAATTTGATCCAAGTTTTATTTATCTGAAACTATGTTTTAGATTTCTTGATGTTGTTTGCTTCAAATTTGTCGTCCAAATTGCAATTTCAAGATATTTACTCTATGAACATTTCAAGAAATTTTTTTGCATGTGGTTGAAACTCGAATATTTTTTTCTCTATTGAGCAATCTGCCTCCTTTCTAATTTTCTCAATATGGCCCTTTTTTGCACAATCATCAATTCCATAATAAAAAATGTCCTTTAACTCTAAAATAAATAATTTATTTCCATTTGGTTTGGTTGCAACATAATAACAGATAATCTAGTCAAACCACTTTATTAAAGTTACAAAAAATTCTAAGAAAATGTTGTTGAAAAGTACAATTCACTTGAATAATTTTCCTAGTATTTACAGATGAGACAATATTATTTTTTGTTATATTCACAGGACTTGGAGAAAATATGTAAAATATTCAAGCAAATTCCATTAATACTTCTTATTACAAAATTTTGTAATATCATAGAAAAATAATGTGAGCTAGACAACAATAGAATTTTGAGGCTGGACAGTGGTTTCGAGGAGCCGAGGTTTCAATCATGAAGGAATAGCAGGGCTATAGGCCGGGTCAGAGGGTCGGCTGGGCCACTGCCTAGGGCCCAACAACAACAGAGGAGGCAGACAATGGAGGTCCTTCCAAAAACGGGTTCGATCACAACGGGGTTCTTCTGGATCCGGTGGAAGAGTCATGCGACAGGGCGGGTGGACGTTGCTTTTCATTACCTAATCGACAGCTCGAAGTCACTTGTTTTATCTCTGTAAAAACTTTCTACCAAGCAGGTAGATGCCCGATCTACTGGCTGACAGTGTTTCGCCCTTTGAACGTCAACAACCCTTGACCGATCTCAACCATGGTTAACTCAACCGAAACAATCGACCTCGAACCTGCCCTCGAGGACATCCTCTCTGTTTGGGGGAAAGACCCGACTGCTCAAAACATCGAGCGTTACTTCGGATCGGCTGAAACCCTTTTCTCAGCCTCCATATCACCGGATCCGTAGAAGATCAGCCTACAACTCCTTCAACAGACCAAGAAAGCGGAAGAATGCGATCTGAGCCACAAATCCGCTGGAATCCCGCAGCTACCCATCAAGCAGAGCACCGCTGAAGCCCATGCAGCCACCTGAAACATCAAAGATAAGCCCTCACCTTGTGGCCCAGCCCTCTTTGGTGGGCTAGAAGATATAGTGCTCTTGGGCTCAGGTATAGGACAAAGGATTGGGAAGCTTTCAGGAAGACCTGCAGTAGTCACCAGAACCTCCATCGGTAAAGAACAAAGAAACCCTAATCGGGCAGGCGAGTGGAAGGAACAGGTCTTCGAGGGTTCACTAGTACCACAAGACATCAGCATCGACATCGATCTAGGGACCCAGGTAAGAAATTTCCCTCTTACCACATCTTTTATTCATGCTGAAGGGACCTCGTCCCCGGCCTCACAGGGTTTAGAACTTCCTCCCCTGTCAATTGATCTGAATCTGCAAGACATCTCTGGAACCAATGAGGATTTAAGAGCCGAGGCTTTAGGGGTTCAAAATAAGGGTGAGAAAAGGAAGAAACATCGGCCGATCACTGCTCAGGATATAGAAGGGAACCTGGTATTAGGCATGGATGTTCATATAGACAAAGCCCTGGAGACGACAGAATGCACACTAGTAGGAAGGGCGAGGGGGAAAAAATTCTCCTCCACTTACATTCACTCCTGGGGGGAAAGGAACTGGCAATCGGACCTCATCAGAGGATTCACGGTGTCCATCCTTGCCAAAGGGTGGTTTATGGTGCGTTTCGAGCAAAAAGAAGCTGAAGACTGGGTAGTAAGTAGAAACTGGGCTTTCGGGAACATTCCAGTCCTCTTCAAAAAATGGATCCCCCTATTCGACGCTATGCATGAGAAGACTGATGTTTTTCCTGTATGGGTAAGGGTTCCAGGGCTCCCACCCTTTCTTTGGGTCGAATCGGTCTTTAAAGCCATTGGAAACAGGCTCGGCACCTTCCTGCAGGGCGACATGACCTTCCTGCAAACTCATAACAAGGCAATGGCTAGGATTCTTGTAAGTTTAAATCCGAGCAAAGGGCTGGCCAAGAAAATCAATCTACAGTATAAAGATTATGTCTTCAAATAGATGTTAGACTATAAGCACTTGCCCTTCCGGTGTCATAGATGTCATGTGTATGGACATTTAGCTAAAGACTGTCCCTTGGGTAGAAGAAGGAGAAGATTTCAGAGAACCATGGCATAGATGGAGACGAAATCATATCAAAAAAAGGCACCTCAGGGTTTCTTGAAGGACGCCCCGCAGATGGAAAAAGAGCCGGAATCAGCACCTCAACAAGAGCCTTAGTTTCCAAAGGTGTCTTCCCTGGACCCCCATAACAGAATGGAAGTTGAAGCACCCGAGAGTGGGATCGAAAATCCTGCTCTGGGGTCCATGAAAGGCGATGCAGCTGCACAAACTCCAAATCTCGGCGAGGATCCCATGGGTACGAGTCTAGATCCTCTCTCCTCACCTAATCTCATTTCTGATTCCTTTTTTAAATGTCTGGTCCCTGATTCTACAAATTGTATGGCTGAAAATATCGTCTCAAACAAAATCTTGGGTAGGAAAAATGTTGAATCATGCATCGAGCTCATGTCGGCTGCCATACCCTCCCTTGATCTGAATGGTGATGGATGTTCCTCCGAGCCTCCCCCTCCGGTCCTTCCCCCCCCTGCCCTTATAACCTCAGATCTTTGGACCACAAATCCGACTCTCATATTTCAGTGGGCGGTATAGACCAATCTCTCCCTCAAAGCCAGCCTAGGAAGAAAAGAGGTAGAAAATCCAGTCTTTCTATGGCCCAAGTTAAAGCAAAACACAATGTTGCAGATGGGAAGCAATAGTCGATCCCTGGGGCACTTAGAGCAGTGCAAGGCCCCGAAAAGGTTCACAAATGATCATTACATCATGGAACTGTAGGGGTTTGGCCAGTAAGGCTAAAAAACTGGCCCTCAGGGAGATGCTGGTCCTCCAGAGCGGATATTCTCCTCCTTCAAGAGACCTTGGGGATCAGAATTGAGGTTGAAGGGGCTCTCTCCACCCTTCTTCCTGATTGGAAATTCTCAACCGTCGTCTCTTCCAGTCATTTCGGTGGACTGGCTATTGGATACAGAGAAGGGCGTATTAAGATCAAGAGCCAATGGGGCATGAGGCTGGTAATGGGAATGGAAATTCAAACCCCAGACTTTGACTTCCCATTAACAATTCTAAACATCTATGGGCCTTGTCAGGGAAGGATTCCCTTCTGGAATGATTTAATGGCAAAGTCTATAGTGAAGAACAGTCTACTGGTGATGGGAGGAGATCTAAACTTCTCCCTTGGAAGAGCAGAGACCTGGGGACCTTCGGCCAGGGAGGATTTCTTAACTAACTTTTTCCAAAATCTCCTCGCCTCCAACAAATTGATTGATGTAAACCTCATCAAGCTGAAGCCAACATGGAGAAATACTCGAGTTGGGGAAGCAAGGGTGGCCAAAAGGCTAGATCATTTCTCATAAACGAGGATCTGTCTACTCTGATTCCAATCTTCCGGCAATGGGTGGAAGAGGGGGAGACTTCCGACCACTCTCCAATATTCTTAGACCTTTCGAAATCCCCTCCCAAGCCCCCGGCGCCTTTCAAGTTTAATTCTGCATGGCTGCAAGAACCTTCCTACAATCATTTGTTCAAGGAAACATGGATACATCCTGACAACCGAGCGGCTGAGGACAAAGGTTTCTTGTTTATGGAAAACCTCAAAAGACTGAAGAAAGCAACAATCTCATGGGTAAAGAACTGGAAGGCAAAGCAAAATGAGGATTATAACCGGATCAATGAGGAGCTTCAAAATATGGAGAGTATCGAGGGGGATGGATATGCGACTCAGGAATCCAAAGACAAAATCATCCAGCTAGAGAAGCTCAAAAATCAAATCCTGTTGGCTAAGGAAGAGGAATGGAGGCTCAAGAGCAGAGCCATCTGGATCAAAGCTGGAGACGAGAATACAAATTTTTTTCATAATTATGCAAAAGGAAGGAAGAGTGCAAACACCATCTGGAGTCTAGAAAATGGTGAAGGAAGGGGAGCAAAGACCTTTGAAGCCCTGTCCGCTCTCGGGAAAAATCACTTCCAAAACCAATATGCAGACCAGGGCAAGGCTAAAATTGCAGAAGTCATTAGAACAACTCAGTGCTTTCCCAGATTCATAGACGAGGAAGAAGCAGAGGAGGTAATGACCCCTGTAACAAAAGAGGAGGTCGAGGGAGTTATCAAATCTATGGAAAAAGAAAAAAGCCCTGGGCCCGATGGTTGGGCAATTGAACTCTATCTCCATTTTTTTGATCTAATTGGAGAATAACTTACTGAAGTTGTAGAAGAGACCAGGATAAAAGGAGAGGTTTATAGTCCCTTCAATGCCACCTTTATTGCTCTCATCCCCAAGAACGAAAACCCAGAATCCTTCGAAGACTTCAGACCTATTGCACTCAGAATAAAACCAATTTTGTCAAAGCATATCTCTTTTGAGCAATTTGGTTTCCTGAATGGATGACAAATCCATGAAGCCATAGGAGTGGCTCAGGAGGTTCTTCATAGTATAAAACAACAGAACAAAAAGGGAGTTGTTCTAAAAATTGATCTATCAAAAGCCTTCGACAGAATAAATTGGATTTATATTCGTCTACTCTTGACCCACTTGGGCTTCAAAGTGGACTTCATTAGCTGGATAATGGGCTGCATCACAAATTTCAGCTATGCAATTCTCATTAATGGTGCAACCACTCCATTCTTCAAAGGACAGAGGGGTCTGAGGCAAGGTTGTCCCCTATCCCCCCTGCTTTTTCTTTTAGTTGTAGAAGGTTTAAGCCAGCCAATCCTTAAGGCCGGAAGGCAAGGTAAGGTCAGAGGTATCGACGTAGCAGTTAACTTAAGCATATTACACCTCCTTTTTGTTGATGATATTTTGGTTTTTACAAATGGTACTACCAATGAAATAGAAGAACTAAGTAGCATTTTTGACTTGTTTATGAAAGCCACTGGAATGCTGATAAACTCCAGGAAATCTCAATTAATTGTGGAGGGACTAAACAGACAAGACAGAGCTCAAATTCTTGCACATTTTCCTTTTGAATTAAGCATCATGCAATCCCCCTTCAAGTACTTAGGCTTCTGGTTGAAACCCAACGCATATAAGAAAGAGGACTAGAACTGGTTGACTGCAAAACTAGAAACCAAAATATCCCACTGGAGTTACAAATGGCTTTCCAGAGTAGGGAGATTGACTCTAATCAAATCAGTGCTCCTGGCCATCCCAGTCTATTGGGCAGCGCTGACTTAGGTTCCTAAAGGCACACTGGAGAAAATCAGAAGAATTTGTAGCAAATTCCTTTGGGCAGGATCAAAAGAAAATGTTGTTCTCCCCTGGGTTGCCTGGGAGAGAGTGGCAAGACCTAAAGACTGGGGAGGGTGGGGGATAAAAAGCCTCCCAAATTTCAGCCTTTCTCTGGCAGCTAAATTAGGATGGAGGTTGATCAAGCTGGAAAACCTCTGGACAAGAGTGATCAAGAGGAAATACATAGACCCGGTGCCTTTAGAAGACTGGATCAGAAACCCAGCAAAGAACAAAAAGAATGCCTCAGTGATATGGAAAGCAACGGTGGATTCCTTTAAAGTGATTGAGCAGGGGCTAGCTTGGAAAATCGAGAATGGGCGAAGTGTGAAGATAGGGAAGGATCCATGGGTAGGGTGCAATATGAATTACGCTCTTTCCCCCGGTCTAACTCAGCATCTAGAAAACAGAGGTATTTTTTACTTGTATCAAGTGAAAAAAATCGGTCATTCATCCATCTGGGGACAGGCCTGGAAGGACGGAGATGATATGGAACTAGAGCAAGTCTGGAGGAATGAATGGAACACCTATACTCAGGAACTCACTAGATGACAAGCCAAACTGAAAGACAGCCTAGACGAACTCATTTGGGCACATGCAGACTCCGGAGAATATACCCCAAAAAGTGGGTACAAACACCTCATATCTAGGAAAGGATGGGATCCTCCCGAATGGTGGTCGAGGCACCTTTGGAAGCTCAAATCCCCTCCTAAGGCTAAAATATTTTTTTGGTGCATTCTAAGAAGAAAAATCCCAACCTTGGACATCTTACAGTCAAGATTCATGCATGGCCCAGGGAGATGCACACTTTGCAAATCAGAAGCTGAATCCATAAATCACCTGTTTCTAAGCTGTCAAGAAACAAAAAAGATTTGGGGGGAGGCAGGGAAGCTGTTAAATAAAAGCTTTGTCTGGGCAGGAGAAAACATGATCGAGGCATGGTCAAATTGGTGGCAACTGTGTCCTAAAGGAAACATGAGAAATCTTCCCTTGATCATTAGTTGGGGGTTTTGGATAGCAAGAAATAAAAGCATCTTTTAGGATATGGAAACTCTGTGGGAAGTCACGACAACACTCAGTGTTTCTACCTTCTCTAATATCCCTGAACCAGAACCAAAGCCTCCTCCAAGAAAAATCAAGGAAATTCAAATAAAAGAGGGCATTCCCTGGGCATTTTTTGACGGGGCTTCTCAAAATAACAAGGCAGGGGCAGGCATAGTCATTTATGAAAACCCAGATCAGCACATCAAAGCCTCGGTTGGTTTAGGCACAGGTTCAAATAATTTCGCGGAACTGGCAGCGCTAAAACTCCTCCTATGTTGGCTCATTCAGAGGAACATCCCCACCATTCAGATCTTTGGAGATTCACTTAATGTCACCGAATGGGTTAATGGTCACAGTGTTTGCAATAATCAGTCATTAAAAATTCTGCTAGATGAAATTCAGGCTTTGAAACCTTCCTTTAACTGTTTTACCATTTGTCACATCTACAGGGAACTCAATGACTCAGCAAACCACCTTTCTAAAGAAGGTTTACTACAAGATATGGGCAGCTAGAAAATAGAACAGGTTATTCATGGACAGACCAGCACTTCAGATCAGCCACCTTATCTCTAGCATTTCTGACTGTGTTTTTTTTTCCTGTCAACATATATATAAAAAACTCATAACTATTTCCTATATATATTTTCTTCTACTTTTGTTTTCATTGGTATTAGAAGGACAAAATTTTTCTGAAAAATTTTGTAAGGGTTGTTTTTCCTCTTTCGAGGAGACCCACTTGTTTTTTGGAAGGATCACGGCTGCACCGAAATGACCATCACAGGCCTCGGCTATACAGATCGGAGAGGGATTCCATCCCATAGACATGTTAAATACTTGCTGCAAGTAGGACAGATTTTGGTTTGCAAACAAACTGCCCATAATAAACATATGAAATGTTATGATTGCTAAAAGCATTAAAATCTAAAAAGTAACCAGTGAAATGATAAGAGAATCTATAGGTACTTGATATGACATCATCTTCATAAGTATAATCTTGCACCTTATCACTAAATTTGTCCTCATTTGTCACTACAATAAACATATTAAAAAAAATTAATTCATAAATAAATAGGAAAACGATGAACCATATTAAATTGTCAACATAATATTTTGATATCGAATATAGTTTTGTTGTACATTCCACTTAACATTGTAGTTATTCTAGTTATTTTTAACTATATGAATCATATGAAATACTATGAAACGAGAAAATGAAAATAATAATGAGAGAGAGTTACAACGATTAACGCTCACTTCCATCTCCATCATTTCATGGTTATTGTCTTGATCATTTCTATTTCCCCACTTCCAACATTCTCGGTTTCAGAATCACCATCATTAGTAGTAGAAATTTTGTCCATTAGTAATTATAATAAATAAAATATCGAAATAATTATAATTGGAGCAACAAGGGAACTACAATGCTTGAATTTTCGAGGAAGTTAATTTTTCTTGGGTTTGATGGTTTGAAAAAATTGTAACTATTCAACATCTTTGTCATTTGTGACTATTTTTGGATAATGCATGAAATTATTCTTCCATGTGTACAAGAAGTCTCAATTAATTTTTTCCATGCATAAAGAGAAATAATCACATTTACACTGCTACATTATTGGTGCTTTTCCAATGAATGTACCCATAAATCACAATCTTTGTTCTTTTCATCAAATGTGTCTTCAATAGTGTGAGAGTATTTTGAACCCTCAAAATTTTTCAAATGTGAAGCATAGAGACATATAGTTAAAACTATATCAAATATATACCTATTTTAGGACTAATATTCGTAAATTCCATTGGTCATTTTATAGTTGAACTTGAAGTTCTTTATGAAATTTCCAAAGCCTCATGTACTACATGACAAGACCAATGTTCCACTAAGAGAACCATAGTAAAGTCATGAAACTCATGTTTTTCGATAATATATCGAAAAAAGTCAATATAACATCCATTGTTGAATGGTTCTTCTTTGAAAGCCAATGTATATAAGAAAATAAGGTCATTGTATAACGTTGGTTCCAGCTAACCAGGAAAAGACTACAAAATTGTTGTCAAAATACCAGGCCCTCCAAAATGACAACCAAATTGAAAATCATTGTCAATTTCTTGAAATCTTTTTGATCCATGTATTGTTTTGTTGAGAATTTTGTACTCTTGTCGAGAAAGGGTCTCTATTTTTGTATTTCTTGTTCCTTTTACATAAGTATTCCTTGTCACTGGTCTACAGAATTTGGAAAATGTAATATATCTTATCTGATAATGCTTGACAATATTGGATTTAGTAAGAGATATATCACTCAATTTGTCATCATGAATTATATCGCTCTTACTATATCCAATATTCTCAAGCATTATCAAATAACAAATACTACATTTTCCAACTTTTGTAGACTAGTGGCAGGGTGTACTTATGTTAAAGGAACAAGAAATAAAAAAATAGAGATGCTTTTTCTAACAAGCATGTGAAATAATCAATAGAATAATACGTGGATCAACAACATTTCAAGAAATTGAAAATGATTTTCTATTTGGTTGTCATTCTCGAGGGACCGGTAATTATAAAACAATTTTGTATTATTTTCCTTGTCGGTTGGAACCAATGTTACACAATGATCTTATTTTCAATAATCATTCAATTGTATGGCACTTTTTGGATGATTAGATGGAATATAAAACCAAAAACTTCCATCTAATATCTTATCTGCTACTGAAGCAATTTCTTTGACAGTTAGTCCTTGAAGGGGAGAAGAGAAGTAGTTGTCAAACTATGTAGACTATTTGTCTTGTACTTCTCTAATTCAGGTTGAGTTGGAGAACATTTCAATGTTCCTAGTTTGTACCAATTGAAAACTATGTCCCATTTACCCTAAGTAGCTTGATCAAGATTTAGGAGAACTTTTTTATCAGCAAAATTTAAACATTGGAAATCAAAGAAGGAGTACACCCTAGAAGATGCCATTTTCTTAAGATCCAAATGGTCAGGTAAATTATGAAGGGGATCTTATTTCCCACTCTTTTATTTTGTATAAATTGGAAAGAAGGAGAATTTGATGGAAGGTTAGGTGTCTTAATTCTAGAATATTTGGTTGTTAGGATATTTTTCCCATCATGTGGGATAGTCTCATTTAGGGATTGAACTAATATAAATAACTAGTACGAATGATATAAAATTTTGGTGGAGAGTTCCTTAATGAAATTTTAAAAATTTGCATGGATTTGTCATCAGTGCACAAGGGAATAAAATCTTGGGAAAGAGAGAGTAGGCTACCATAGAATTCATGGTTTCTGAAAATAAAAGTAAGAAAGCATTACCAAATTAATTGTTGAAGAAAATATGAATTATAAATATTATCATTAGTTTCACCACTATATTTGTATTAAAATGAACAAGAATAATAAAGAAAAAAAAGAAAAACAATGGAGGGTTTACCTTCCATTCATCCAGGGGGTTACTGACAAGATCGCAAAAATATTAAAAAGGAGAAACATAGACACTCAATTTACAACATGTGGAACAATAAGGCAAATGATGAGGTCAGTTAAGGATAACATTGATCGTCAACAACTCAAGGGAGTGTACAAGATTGATTGCTCATATGGTAGGAGTTATATTGGGGAAACAGGTCGATCTCTGAAAACCAGGCTTAAAGAACACGCAGCTGACATAAAGAATGAAAGATCCCATACATCAGCCCTTGCAGAGCACTAATCCAAGACCAAACATCATATGTGTTTGGAAGACGCCAGGGTAATTGCAAGGGAGGACAATTATCACAAAAGAAAAATCAGAGAAGCCATCGAAATTATGAAATTTCCGCAGAACCTCAACAGGGACAATGGCAGTGAAATCAATGGAAACTGGTTCCCCCTGATTAGACAGATTAACCCCTCGAGACCCTTGGAAGCATGAAGATCGAAAGGACATACCATTCAGAAGGTTTGGTTTATTAATTAATTAATGCAAATTAATTTAAT